>NQII01006050.1:0-31773 GCA_002778355.1 Clitarchus hookeri
CCCACTTTGGTTGCAAATTTAAAGACGTATTCACGTCAAAAAGTTAAACGCCAATTTGGCTACGGATCGCATGACGAAACTAGTATCAATGTGGAACCGAAAATACATTAAATAGCAGCTTTTATTCTACGCATTATATGTTTCATCATATCCTCGGGTGGAAGAGTTGTCCAACTATCACACATGATGCCATATTTGGGTTTCCGTACAATAATAAATGCCGGGAAAAGATGGACTTTAACAGAAGTGTACAAACGTGCAGTTATCACTAACTGACGAAGGCAATCGTGAGTTTGACGGAGCACAGCCGCGTCAAGAATTTCTAGTGTTTCTTCCTTTATTATGTGGTTGTGATAAAAATTGAATGGCTGACAGGACTTACTATCAGTTTATCACTACCAACAGCCTCTGTGAGCACTTTGCAAAGTTAACCGCANTTGAATGGCTGACAGGACTTACTATCAGTTTATCACTACCAACAGCCTCTGTGAGCACTTTGCAAAGTTAACCGCAGCGCTCCGAATCTTGTACACGCTTCCTGCGACTGTTGAATGCGAAGAAAGAGCATCTCTGAATTAAAACTTATTAAGAACCATTAGAGCATTACAGCGCTACAGGAACGTATTGTGGGGCTGGCAATCAAGTCAGTACTACACGATGTTGTTGAAGAGAATGCCATAGAAACTCAGGTTCTTACAAGTTTAATAATATTGAAACGTTGAATTACGAAGTGAGAAAATGTTTTCTTATATATAAATAAATGTATTTTCTCTCCAGTGTAACACTGATTTCATATATATATATATATAATTAAAAATAGCATCACTTCATGATATAATTAATAAATCTTACATGTTTAAATTATGGCAAAACTCACTAACTCCTGATAGTAAAATTTGAGCTATTCGGTAAAGAAAGTATATTTCAAGTATATAATATTGCAAGGTGTGGTAAGTTAAAAATAAGAGATTGCAGAAATATCCTTGCACTTACCTACATCGACGAAATAACAGTAATTATTGTTCTTGAAGGACGAGCATTAGAAGATATGTATAGAGTAAGGAAGTATGGGTGAAAAAAAAAAAANGGGGGGGGTGAAAAATCTACCCTGGCCCCTTGCATAAAAAAAAAGTGATTTTAACACGAAGTTTTGTTTTACCTGAAGTGTTTACTGAAGTCAGTGGAACGGCCTTGAAGTGCGACAGTTCATTCACACGTGACGAGGGTTTAACGTTTTACTATCTATACTTGAAATTTTACCACAAAAGTTGAAACTGAAATACGCGCGAACTACATTACACATTTACAAGAAATATTAGTGACATTTTCATAACTNCCACAAAAGTTGAAACTGAAATACGCGCGAACTACATTACACATTTACAAGAAATATTAGTGACATTTTCATAACTTGAGTTGGTGCTTAACGTATTGATTTGTACCATTTTAAGGTTTGTACTATGAATATGTGTAAATTTAAAGTTCCTATAACTCGTAAAAATTTTTGAAAAGTAAATTGTTTTTCATTGTCATACTTATTTAGATTAATTTCATATCACAGCGAAAAAAAAGGTCGTATTGTTGAAATGTAGAAAATGATTTTGAAAATCTTGAACGGCCTTACCTCTGGACGACAAGGAAAGGACGAGAGTGGAACGCGAGTTGACTTCCTGTGAAGGAACAACTGTGAAACTAGAATACATTCTACTGTCTGTCGTTGTTCCTTCCGTTTTTCTCCCTCTTTTAATTTCAGATTGCTAACTGAACACATTCCTGTTTTTNTACTGTCTGTCGTTGTTCCTTCCGTTTTTCTCCCTCTTTTAATTTCAGATTGCTAACTGAACACATTCCTGTTTTTGGACGATAGTTGTCGTCTGCTTTGTTTTGCATGCGTATTTGGGTCATACATATGTTGGGCTTACTGCAACATGCAACGATGATCTTCAAATACGTAGGCATATCCGAAATAGTTAGTGTTGTCACTAAATTCAGTTGAGCACGAAAGTCAGTTACAGTAGTTGTAAATTGGTATTGGCTTATTTATAAATGAAAATAATAGAATGGGTGTTGAAAAGTTATTTTTAATGTGATGGTAATAATTTGATGCAGAAAAAATTTCGTGTCTGTGTTTACCAGCAATTTTTGTTACTCTCTTTGAACCGGCGGTTTGCACTTGCAAAGTAAACCATTTTCATAATTCCACAAACAAGTGTGTGGTCTGTTTTTATCGTCATGACGTAGCACACTATCATAAATTTAGTTGATTCAAAATGAAAGCCTGCATTGACTGTTGTGCATCTTACTGCCACGTAGTAATGGACATCATCAAGGGCAGTTGACTGCTATCACAAAGGTCGATCAAATGTCGTGGAAATGCTAGTTACACTGCGTTCCCCGGATGTCAGTTCCCTGATGTCGGCCATTATCTCTTGGAGGAGGCACAGCAGAGAGGCAAGTAACCCGAGAACATGACGCGAAACTGGAGATGCGACTCTATACCATGCATTGGGTCGAGTTCTTATTTTGAGCTACAGATTGTAAACACACCACGCTTTTATTGCCAACATAAACACGTTCGTCAAAGCACACAAATACGTTAGGTATTGGCTACCCTGATTACACGAACATTACGAATTCAAAGCCATTTTNCGTTCGTCAAAGCACACAAATACGTTAGGTATTGGCTACCCTGATTACACGAACATTACGAATTCAAAGCCATTTTCGACTAGGTATACAGAATGCCTCGACAACCTTGCTTGTTCTATCCTACTGTTCATCAAGTTTAAAACTGGCATACATTTTTTTTGGGTGGTTGATTTCCAGCATTTTCTACAACGAGGCATTGGAAACCGGCGACTCCTCATTTTGTCAAACTGCTTTGTATTTAAAGCATCCTTCTAACAGACCAATTTAAAAATAAGCTATACGTGTAAACATAACAGCAGGCTCGGTCCAAAGCAGCAAGTGGAACAGGACGGCAATGCGCAACGATCGCGCGAAATAAAAACAAAATCGTCGTGTAATTGGCNCCAAAGCAGCAAGTGGAACAGGACGGCAATGCGCAACGATCGCGCGAAATAAAAACAAAATCGTCGTGTAATTGGCTATATGTTACAGGTGAAGTTATTTATCTAACCACTTGGTAATTATAAAGTGAGCAAAGGTTGTTCCTAACTTTATACATTTTAACACGGAATAAATTTCTTTTTGTATTTTTGCTGTTGGCAACGAGATTGTGACCTGAGGAAATAGCGGCTCGAAAGTGCCTACAGGGTGTCAACTCCTGATGTCGCGGAATTCCTTCTACTAACTGATCGGAAACTCCTTCAATAAGTCTAGCACTGCGAATGTAAATACATTTTCAAAGTTAAAAGTATGTATGAAGTAATAGCAAATCTCTGAAGTGCTATTATTGAAGGCAGAGACGATAGCGGTGTAGTGGTGGATGACTGGAAGTCTGGGTAGGTCAGCACGGCAAATATTTTTCTGTTATTTTTTACATGATGTGGCAGGCTCTAATATACTTGGTTACACTGAGCGAGCGAACTATAAATATTCTTCTTTTATACAGTTTTGTTCCAGTATAATGGAGGTAATCGAGCAGGATATTAGTCCCTCTGTGTGTATCACCCGGGAAGATGCCGAAACCGAGCTCGAATCACGTCATGGTGTCCTGTTGCCTAATAGTGTGCGAGGCCTGATTTGTGCGCCGTCCGGGTGTGGGAAAACATGCGTCCTACGGAGCCTGCTGGAAGAACCGAACGGCCTTCGGTTCGAGAACATGTACGTTTATTCAAAACCGCTCCAGTAACCGAAATACTAGGGATTGGCACGAGTACTGCAGGCCATGGTTAACGTGGGTTATTTCCCCTGCAGCAAATCTAGAACATGGTGCCTCGGAACGAAGCTCTTCCAAACTCGATATTTGTCTTCGATGACACTGCCTGTTAAATCAAACTTGTAGTTAAGAATGCTTTAGCATGGGATGGTACGCGAACGTGGACTGAGTGTACCTCAGTCAAGCTTATTCCCGTGTACCCAAACAACTGCTTCGCGACAATGTGAATTTCCTTGTTTTGTTCCGCATGAACGACACTTATTTACGCCATGTTTACGACGATCATGTCAATGCAGATATTACATTTGCAGAATTCAAAGATATGTGTTCTTTGTGCTGGAGAGTCAAGTTCGGAATATTGGTAATCGTAAAGGACTGCTCTCTACATAAAGGCAGGTACAGGCGTGGGTTCGATCAGTTTATCCTACGAACGCAACCATGAGTCACGGAAGTATTTACAAATTCGTCAGCATCGATCATCACGATGACCTTGGACGTGGGAAAAATCGCTTCACCACTGCACGCAGAGAAAACTTGTCCCTTATCCGTCGAAAATTGGAAAGTGTGAAAAATGGAGCGGTTAAAGATTTGGTGGAGGTCGATAAACGCATAGCGACCGTGCAGGTGCAGACAATCGACCTTATCAATATATCGAAAGCACAGAGACGAGAAGAATAGAAGGACCTACAAACTGTATGAATGTCCAAACTGGCTGCGAAAACTGATGTTGCGAGGCGAAGCAAGAAGATATTGGATACGTGTGTCGGACAGCTCGGAAATATCGAAAAAGCAATTTCAGAAAATCGCGAATGATTTCCTACAAAATGGCGAGGTCGATATATATATATGTGTGTATATATATATGTATACATATATATACATACATATACATGTACGAAACGCCTTTTCCACTCGGTGAACTATGGATAACAGAACTGAATTGGTGAGCGAGCTTCAGCAAGCGATCGAGGCAGTACGGACCAAATACTTACTCGCGAAAATTAACAGAATGGCCGTCGAGAATCGAAGGGCTCTCAAACCTATTACCCTCCGGTTAGACGAAATTTGAAAGAACCGAGTGATGGGGACGATGCCCGCGTTGAAATAAAACGTGAAATCAATGTGGAAAAACCGACCCTTACGCGTAANTATATATATATATATATATATGTATACATATATATACATACATATACATGTACGAAACGCCTTTTCCACTCGGTGAACTATGGATAACCGAACTGAATTGGTGAGCGAGCTTCAGCAAGCGATCGAGGCAGTACGGACCAAATACTTACTCGCGAAAATTAACAGAATGGCCGTCGAGAATCGAAGGGCTCTCAAACCTATTACCCTCCGGTTAGACGAAATTTGAAATAACCGAGTGATGGGGACGATGCCCGCGTTGAAATAAAACGTGAAATCAATGTGGAAAAACCGACCCTTACGCGTAAACGGAAAAGAAGACGGTAATTGCCCGAATCGGAAGGTGGCATCACTAGCGACGAAAACCATTTGCCCCTGATCGATTTCCTGCGCGCGCGAGAACAGAAACGAATACGAGAGCACGGGCCCGATGTGGGTACGCTTCTATCTCACTACATCGCTTCCTACTCTGACCGTACTGCGGACAAGACTGATGGTTTGCAGAAAAGTGGTGGAAAATGGTACCTTGGAAATGAGGAAGTTTTATTTTTTCCCAGGGATGTGCTGCAGATTCGCAAGTGCAAGGTGAAAATCACGTAGGGATTGAGCGAACTTTTGTTTCGTAGGCGCCCTGGACACTACACCGAATCGGATTTGCGCAAGTACCGTCTTTGTTAAAGCAAAGTCGCGCATATTACACCGAGAATAACCCTGCATCACATCGATTGAAAGACACGGCGCACAAACAATTCCTTATTATAGCCGGACTGTTTCCTAAGGTACGTGAAATTGGTGGTTCTGGTTTTACTCAGAAATTGGAGGGCGGAGATAAAATCGACTATCAGTATTGGGATTATCGGCATGAGTTAGTAGATAGGCTGAGACTTCTGATTGCTTCGCAGGCAGCAGGAAACCGCTCGCACACGAACGAAATAATTTCCATCATCGAAGAACTCGCGGAAACGGGCTACATTTCGAAATGAGTAAGTATGCAGTCACTGACGAGCTGCACAAATACACTAGGATAAATAACCCACGCAGAAAATACGCCATAAAAGAACTGGACGATACTTTCCAATCTGACGTGATCTAAATGCAAGACTTTACTCGTGTGAATAAAGGACACCGCTACATTTTGACCACAATCGATACTTTTTCCAAGTATGCGTGGGCCAGGCCGCTCAAGTAGAAGAATGCGCGCGACGTCACGAAGGCCGTGGCGGATGTGTTGCGCGAAGGACGCGTACCGAAAAATCTCAACACCGACGATAATAAAGAATATTTAATCAACTTTTCGTGCACTAATGGAAAGTTATGGTATAAATCATTATTCTACATACTCTGGGCTCAAGGCCAGCATCGTCGAGCGTGTTCACTGTACGCTCAAAGATAAACTGTGGAGACATTTCACGGCGAACGTAAACTAAAAGTGGTTGGATATGCTCCCAAAACTCGTTCGCGAGTACAATTCTACCGTTCATTCTACCAATCGTATGAAGCCCGAAGACATGAAAAACGACTCCCTGGTTCGGACCGTGTATGCTATTCAGAAGAGGAGGGACCCATGCAAGCCTAAAGCCAAGATCAGTGACTTGGTGTGGAATAAAAAAAACACGGGGAGTTTTCCACACAGGCTTTCGTCAGAACTGGTCTGCAGAGTTGTACCCACACATGTATTACCTCGATTACCTATGCGGAGAAACACAATTATTGGCGGATTTTGCACCGAAGAGATCTGGCATACGCAGTTTCCAGTTGGTGGAGGAGGTGCTGAAGCGACGGTGGAGGAGGTGCTGAAGCGACGATGGAGAAGGTGCTGAAGCGACGGTGAAGGAGGTGCTGAAGCGACGGTGGAGGAGGTGCTGAAGCGACGGTGGAGGAGGTGCTGAAGCGACGGTGGAGGAGGTGCTGAAGCGACGGTGGAGGAGGTGCTGAAGCGACGGTGAAGGAGGTGCTGAAGTAATGGTCGCGTGTACGTGCGGTGGCTGGGACACTCCAGACGTGATGACTCCTGGATCGCCCAGAAACACATTTTGGCGTAAAAACCCTGATAAGAGATTCATTTCATTTAAACATATAATTTTTAATATAATAAATCGTCACATGTGTGCTGAGGAGCTCGTTCTTTCATTTCTATCCCTGTTGTCCCCCCCCTCCTCATAAAACACCTGCGGGCTGTTATGTATGCTCGCATGGGTGCGAGATTAAGTCTCTATGTTTAAAGTTGAGGTAACTACGAAGCGTTTAATTTATATATATTCAGCCTTAACTTGGTGTATGCATGTTTTTTTCGGTGTACTAACGAGAACATTAAAATTATTTTTTTACTGTTTGTTGTTTCGCATTTGATTTGATCGACATAATAAATATTTATTCTATATTTTATGTTTTGCATGCGAAATATTCCAAGACTTCTTAACTAATGTGAAGCTGATTATAATGGACGGTGCAAAGACTTCTATACATCATATTTTCCCTGTGCGCCGGCTTTAATTTTGTTTTCAAGGTGTTTGGAATGTATGTGATGGGAGTTTTATTTTTAAGGAATGTTTTGTCTTTTTTTCACGAATCCGTATANTCAAGGTGTTTGGAATGTATGTGATGGGAGTTTTATTTTTAAGGAATGTTTTGTCTTTTTTTCACGAATCCGTATGATAACGGGTATAATTTTTTTTCATCGGTACGTTCTGTTTGCCCCCATCAGTATGTTATGTCTGTTTTTAGTAAATCAGTAAGGTAACATGTATATTTTGTTCATCAGTATGGTAACGTGTATATTTTGTTCATCAGTAGGGTAACGTGTATACATATTTTTCTCAAGTGTCGAACCTGGACCCTCCTGTCAGCGTGCCCTTGTGTGTATTCTCGAACGNTCAAGGTGTTTGGAATGTATGTGATGGGAGTTTTATTTTTAAGGAATGTTTTGTCTTTTTTTCACGAATCCGTATAACGGGTATAATTTTTTTTCATCGGTACGTTCTGTTTGCCCCCATCAGTATGTTATGTCTGTTTTTAGTAAATCAGTAAGGTAACATGTATATTTTGTTCATCAGTATGGTAACGTGTATATTTTGTTCATCAGTAGGGCAACGTGTATACATATTTTTCTCAAGTGTCGAACCTGGACCCTCCTGTCAGCGTGCCCTTGTGTGTATTCTCGAACGNAACGTGTATACATATTTTTCTCAAGTGTCGAACCTGGACCCTCCTGTCAGCGTGCCCTTGTGTGTATTCTCGAACGGGCTAAAGACTAAAGTGCGTTTCTTTTTCCGGCGTATTAAAGTTTGTAAATAAAATAAATACGCATTCGTGAATTCTTTTTGCAAGGTATTAAAGTTTTACATGATAAATGAATAAGCAATCAATCTCTGTTGGAATAATAAACTTAACATAGTTAGCATGAAGCCACCGCTGTAGGCGAGTGAGCTTCTCGCCTCCTTTCCCAGGCTCCAAGAGGCGCTGCGTGTTCAGCAGGAAGGGCACAGTGCTTCTTATGTACGGCTGCCAACCTTAACTCCGGCCGTCTCTGCAGCCGCTACATGGCACATCTAGAAATCATTTTCGAGGACGCCTTCATTTGGAAAGTGTTTTACCTCTAATACCTAATTTATTCAAATAAATAATTACATTAATACACATAAAATATATCATACATTGTTTTAGTGACAGGTAGTCTCATTGAAGATTTAATTTTTTTGTTTCTTTAAATTATAACAAAACTGATACAAACAAAATATTTTTTCTTTACTAGCAGTGTTTTTTTTTAACTTATGTGAGCAGGACATAACTCGAGATAAAATAAGTTTATATATATTTTTTAACATATCTATTTATGCACACACATCATAATATTATTCTTCTACTGCAAANGCAGGGCATAACTCGAGATAAAATAAGTTTATATATATTTTTTAACATATCTATTTATGCACACACATCATAATATAATTCTTCTACTGCATAATACAAGGAATACTTTTTTTTACATGTGTTTATTCTCTGAGTCTTGGAGGGCATTACACACATAGTATGTTTTATTAAAATAACCATGGGTTCCTCGTAGTTTTTTTTATGTACCTTGGGTTATCATAACTCCACAGTCTTAGGGTTTCGGAGTTGCACAGAGCACAGAAATATCTTTGATTTTTGCACTCGTGAAGTCTTGTGGCGTATATATCGACGACCTGTCGAAACGGCGGGCAGCGGCAATGCTTGTGAAGGTCTACAAAGTTTGTTCCGGTGGGGCACGCATTGCGAATCGCCGACTCTTAGCCTCTTCCAAACACATACACAGGGTAATAGGGAATTATGGCAGAGTCCAGCATTGTCGGAATTTTCTCGTTCGGAATATTTCCCTCGTCCCACCTTAGTCCGTGCGTTTCGTACGTCTGTAGGCGATACGTCTCTTTCATGGTGCGGTCGAGATGCTTCCATGGACTCGGCGGGAAAAATTTAAACTTTGGTTTTCTCGTCTTTGTCACTGTACAAGATGGCAATCTGCTTGATGGCGTAAGAGTCCAACGAGCAAAAACCTTGGATGTTGAAAAACCTTTCGTACAATTTTTGTTATATATAATTTTTTTAAGTTCCCATGTGCACACACACTCGCACTCACACACTCACACTCACACTCGCACTCACACACTCACACTCCCACACTCACACACTCATACACTCACACTCACACACTCACACTCACACACTCACACACTCACACACTCCTACACACACTCTGTTTCACAATTTTTTTACAAAGACATTTAAAATTTAATCGAGATCCATACACATCGGGCACCTGTGTTCTGGGCTGGTTTCCTCGCCGGTTATTGCTTGCCAGTAAATTCCTTGAAGGGGAGCATCTTCCACGGGTACAGCTTGTGAGTAAATAGCTTGCACGGGACATCTTCTTCTACGCGGACGTCTGAAGGGCTACTTGGCGGGCCTTGCACTTATCCCTGCGATGCGGCGTGTGGGGAACCGAGGTGGTGCAGCCCTCGAAACACTCCTTGCACGGGAGGCCGTCCCGTACGTCTTATTCCTGCTGCAGGTAGGCGGACAAATACTTGAAGACTGTCGAAATTTCGCAGGGTGCGTAGACCAGGAGAAATTCTTTCGACAGGTATGGTAACTAGTCCCGTTTGTCCAAGGCACTAAGCGAGTGCACCCTTCCAAATGCCAAAATAGCCGAACGTATTTTATGGACGCTCGGACAACATGAGCTGTAAAATGATTGATTTCCCGAAGGGGCTCGGTGTGCATCTTATAAAGTGTTTTAGTGGGGAATAAAATATTCAGCGCTTGCGATTAAAGTATGTCGCTGGTTGGTCTGAACGAAGGTTCCCGAAAACACCCGAGTAATTAGTCAATGNGAGGGACTAATTGATTTAACGAAGGTTTCCGAAAACACTCGAGTAATTAGCCAATGAGAAACATTGGTGGAACAATTAAATATATTGGAAGGGGGTGTGCAATTAGCCAATATGAATCAGGGGTTGGGCAACTGGTCAATTAAATATATTTGAATGGTGGAGTGGAGAATGCTAGTCTTCTGCTGGGCGCGGTGCTGGGGACAGCACTAGCAATGTAAAACAAATCACAAACGAAAAAAGCCAATATGGTAGATGATGGCTGTGATGCCTACCAAGATGGTGGACTGCACCGACCAAGATGATGGAATGAGTATGGTTGGAGGGGGGTGTAGGGGACCTCCGGAAATGTAAGTTTTTAAATACATTTTTTTATAATTTTTAAATTCTTTAAATCATTTTTTTAATATTTTTTATTTTTTTATTTTCTATGATTTCAACGTTAAAGGACACCGAGCCGAGACCTAGGTCAAAGGTCAGTAGGGTCAATGTCACCTGGATCCATGATGGCCGGTGGCATACTGGTATGACAGAGCACGAACAGCTCCGATGCTCCGTTCCCAGTTCCCGATGTGTCAGGGTCCCCATAATCCCTTTACTAAGCAAACTTCACAAACCATGGGCGCGTAAATTTGCGAAATATGCCCCACTGGGCGATTGTGAATCCGCATTGGGTCCAGTACATGGAGAACCAGCGATAGTGGAAAGTGAATGTGTGATGTGGAATCGTTGGAAACTACATCACAGAGCCATACTTCATTCAAGGGGTATTGACCAGCTTTACATACCCCCATTTCATCAGAGAGACCTTACAAGCACTTGTGGAAGACTTACTGCTCGACATACGTCGTGATAAGTGATTTCAGCATGATGGTTGCCCTGCGCATTTTGTTTTGGTGGTAAGGCAAGTGGTAAATGACAAGTTTCCAAACCCGTGGTTAGGGCTTGGTGGTGTGTTAAGATGGCCAACTCGCTCCCCCGACTATACCCCTCTCGACTTTTTCCTGTGGGGAACACTGAAATATATTATGTACAGCACGGTTCCTTCCTGCATATATCTCTCTTGTCCGTTCTATCCCTTGGAGGGGTTTTCTCATATTCCTTCCAGCCTCCCTTACTCCCTCATTCCTTCCTGTCTCTCCCCCTCTCTCATTCGTTATATCCCTTGAAGGGTTTTTTCATATTAATCCCGATTTCCTTAATTTTCATCATTTCCCCTCTCTTGGTTTTCGATCCCTCCATCTTGGATGTTTCGCCATCACCATCGTCTGCTACCACCTTGGTTTTCTCATATTCCTTCTGGTCTCCTTTCACCTGGCGTCCTGGCGAGTCGAGTAACTTGCTCTGTCATTCCACCTGCGCGACACGGAGCGAAGCCTGGCCACCTAGTACGTCCTAAGCCTACTTATAAGAATAGTTGTCTGTAATTCCAGAACCTTTTAAGATACAGCCGCCAAATTCATAACATCGTCATCGCCCCGACGGTGAACTGGGTCGCAAGGTTAAGCACACCCTAAACCCACTTATAAGCATAGTCAACCACTATGTCCCAGCCACCGAAACTATAGTCGTCTAATCCATAAAAGACATCGCCACCAACAGCGAACATGATGGTGGTGTAAAGTACGCCCTAAGCCCTCGTATAAACATAGTTGCTGCCAATTCCCACCCAACGAGGCTATAGTCACTACATTTAAAACATAGGCATCACTTACGATGACGAAAAGGACTTCAGGGTCAAGTACACCTTAGGTCTTCATGAAAGTATAGTTTGCTGCCATTTCCCACCCTCGGAAGATATAGTCACCAAATTCATAGCATAGGCCTCACCTCCGACGACAAACAGGGTGGTAAATACAAGTACACTTTAAAGCCCTCTTATAAGAACAGTTGCCTGACATTTCCCAACCACCGTAGCCACGACCACGAAATTAATCTCAAAGTTATCACTTCCAAGCGCAATCAAGGATATGAGGACAAGTAGGCCTTAAGTCCTTTTACAAGCATAGTTGGTCAGCATTTGCAAACCTTTGAAGTTCGGGAACATATAACAACCATCTGCGTATGCAAAGGAAAAAATATATACATACAGGCGTGCCACAAAATTACAGTTACATGTAGGAGTGTAGGGTCTGAAATAGCACACACATTCGCACAGGCTTGCACGCACACCTCAATCACCCACCTCCGTCCTTGTCGTCTACTGCCGCAGGTATCTACCAAATCGGAAACCCCTATGCGACAGCTAGCCTACATTCGTCCACCGACATCTAGACTGTTTATATAATTCTGAATATACATACATAAATAAATGTTAGCATGGTTAACATACAACAAATATATGCAAAAAAAGTAAGATATATACAAATGTGCTGCATGCATGATGTACATAGTGGCGAGTAATGGTAAAATACACATATAAATGAAAATAAGCGAACATCATCAGTCCGTCACAAAAGCCAGCAGCCCGAGTCATCGGTAGCATGGTAACCCTTAACAACCAGCCATATAATGAAAAGAGTATGCAATTGCTCTGGTAACAAGACATATATAGTCGCAGGTTATATTAAAACATGTATGCATTAATATAAATAAACACAGTCAGCCTAATGTGAGGGTCGGGGAAACCAAGTATATAATATATGAAACTGCCCTGTACATGAAAAATCAGTCACGAAATTTACAATAAAGATCTGGCATATATGCAAGTACATCACGAGCACTATGCCACGAGTTACAATATATATATATATATATATATATATAAATAAATACCCGACGGAGCCACAGTCCATAACAGTAATTTCAGTGTTGCTATCACGCCAAGAAGTTTAGTAAAGCGTAGAATGCATGCCAACATGAGAAAGAACGAATGAACACAAGAACCAACCTCAAAAATGACTACAATGCGTAAAGTGCGATACATATTACACTATATTTAACGAATGTGTTCCTTCACTTGCCACAAAACGACATATATTTTAAACCATTAGTCGCGCAAGAGAGACGCCACTGCTACATGATGATGCCAACAGATATAAAAAAACAACTATAAAAGCAAATAGTTATAAGCATTTAACAACCAGTGTATATTGTGCAGGCATCAAGCGCTGCACGTCACATTAGTAAAAAAAAAAATACTTTCGCGAGGCCGAGAAGCACAGGTGCGATAAGGCCAACACTGCTACACGCTGACACAAACAGACAAAAAAGAAAATTTAAAGGAAAATGGTTATAACTACTTACCAACCAACGCAATCACATATTACACAAGCATCAGATGCTGTATGCTGTGTGTTAAACGATGCTAGACAAGGCCATGCCTTCCTGATCAGTACAACAGAATGCAAACGACTTCCTTATGAACCGACTGAAAGAAAATCATCACATTCAGAGTACAGCCAACACTAGCAAGGGAACACATTCGACCCGGCCGATGTTTCTGCGCGATAAGCTAACATCGTGAGAATCCAAGGCAGTCCAGGTGGTCGACCGGCAGCGTGGGTACCGTGCACACATCACCCAGAACATTTCTCTCGTCGAGAGGTCATAGTGAAAATAATGGGATACTGATCTAGGGGTCAGAAAATTTTATCATATCTCGTGACATATGTACAGATTAAACCNTCGTAAACAAGCCGAGTCACGCATGCACTTTCCCATTACGAGAGGAATTCAATTATACATTACAAACAAGTACCATTATAGGTACTTGTTTCTTGGGGGTGGTGATGCCCGAAATTAAATCTTCATGTCGGATGCTTTTCAACATGACAAAGCTGTAAATATTATCATGTCTCTTTAAAATATAGCATCGAATATACTGGTGTTGGTATATGATATCGCTTCTGTCCTCACTACTCACTTTTAGGTTTATAAAAGCAGTTCGTACCATCACACATCACCCAGAACATTTCTCTCGTCGAGAGGTCATAGTGAAAATAATGGGATACTGATCTAGGGGTCAGAAAATTTTATCATATCTCGTGACATATGTACAGATTAAACCACTTGCAGCACTCGACAAAGATACTGAACTTGCATAACTGCCTAAAGAATTGCTTCCCGCATATGCACGCCACAAAATACACTGAAGAGTAAAAAAAACTGGTACACCTGCCTAATATCGTGTAGGGCACCCGCGAGCACGCAGAAGTGCCGCAAGACGACGTGGCATGGACTTGACTAATGTCTGAAGGTATGCAGGAGGCAATTGACACCATGAATCCTGCAGAGCAGTCCACAAATCCATAGGAGTGCGAGGCGGTTGAGATCTCTTCTTAACAGCACGTTGCAAGGCATCGANCGTTGCAAGGCATCCCAGATATGCTCAATAATGTTAATGTCTGGTGATTTAGGTGGCCTATGGAAGTGTCTAAAGTCAGAAGAGTGTTCCTGGAGCCACTCGGCAGCATCTCTCGACGTGTAGGGTGTCGCATTGTCCTGCTGGAATTGTCCACGTCCGTCGGAATGCACATTGGACATGAATGGGTGCAGGTGATCGGACAGGATGCTTACGTATCTGTCACGTGTCAGAGTCGTATCTAGACGTATCAGGGGTCCCATTTCACGCCAACTGCACACGCCCCATACCATGACAGAGCCTCCACCAGCTTGAACAGTCCCCTGTTGACATGTAGGGTCCATGGATTCATGAGGATGTCTCCATACCCGTACACGTCCATCCATCCGATACAATTGGAAACGAGACTCGTCAGACCAGGCAACGTGTTTCCAGTCATCAACAGTCCAATGGCGGTGTTGGAGGGCCCAGGCGAGGCATAAAGCTTTGTGTCGTGCAGTCAACAACGGTACACGAGTGGACCTTCGGCTCCGAAAGCGCATATCAATGATGGTCCGTTGAATAGTTCACACAGTGGCACTTGTTGATGCCCCAGCATTGAAATCTGTGCCAATTTGAGAAAGGGTTGCACGTCTGTCACTTTTAATGATTCTCGTCAGTCGTCATTTGTCCTGTTCGTTCACGATGTTTTTCCGGCCGCAGCGATGTAGAAGATTTGATGTTTTACCGGATTCCCGATATTCACGGTACACTCGTGAAATGGTCGTACGTGAAAATCCAAATGTTATCGCTACCTTGGAGATGCTATGTCCCATCTCTCGTGCGCCGACTATAACACCACGTTCAAACTCACTTAAATCTTGATAACCGGCCATTGTAGCAGCCGTAACCGATCTAGCAACTTTGCCAGACGTTTGTTGTCTTATATAGGCGCTACCGACCGCATCGCGTTACTCTGATTGGTTCCATACCTCTGTTATTTGCATACGCACGCGTATACCACTTTTGTTTGGCTCTCCAGTGTAGAATCTGTCTACAAAGACCTACCTGTCTATCTGCAACAGGACGAAGAGATTCTTGGCTGTCTGCCATGCCTAGAGTGTTTTCAAGGAAGTGCTGCCATTACACACACTCCATATTCCAGGAGTTGGTGTAAGAAACATCGGGAACGAGCAGCAGCAGCAAAAGAAAAAAAAAAGCCTTAGTTTTGCTTTGAATCCCTGGACCAAATTTAACATCGTTGGCAACGAACAATCCTTTCCCTGCAGCTTCGCATAACCACGATTCATTTTTAAGTATATCTCTCTCAGCAGGCATTACCTGCTTTTCTTCTAAAAAACTCCAAGACCTGTACCCTCAAAAGAAGGAAATGTTTCAGCATTTCACCCTTAGACAGCCAGCGGACTGCACAATACAGATGGAACTCCCCGTGTTCATTTATTTCGTCCTCAAATAGAACCCTGAATTGTCTTCGATGAACCGCTCCGGCCCGAATATAATTAATGCAGCGTACTACAGGATCAATAACTTCATCAAACTTCATATCTCTGGCACAANCGCTCCGGCCCGAATATAATTAATGCAGCGTACTACAGGATCAATAACTTCATCAAACTTCATATCTCTGGCACAAAGAGCTTCCTGGTGAATGATACAGTGATATGAAAACAATTCCCGGCCCAAGAATTGTTTCAACAAAGCCACACAACCATTGGTTTTTCCCGTCATTGCGGAGGCTCCATCAGTACAAACAGAATCCAGTTTTTCCCACGCCAAACCCTTTTTCTCAACACATTCTGTAATTTTTATAAATATGTCCTTCCCGGTACTTGTAGTTTCTAACTGACAAAGCTCCAATAAATCTTGAAATACGTTGAAATTTTCATTAACACACTTCACGAAGATGGCTTGTTGTGACATTCTCGTCAAATCACATGTTTCATCCAACGCCAGCAAAAAGTATTTGCATTTCGTAACTGTATCCGTTATTTGGCTGCTAATATCATTTAACATATCTTCCACTCGTCTTGTCACAGTGTTTCTTGAAATTGAAATACTGTCTGCTTTAGTTTTCACATTTTTATCATTGCAGTTCANACTCGTCTTGTCACAGTGTTTCTTGAAATTGAAATACTGTCTGCTTTAGTTTTCACATTTTTATCATTGCAGTTCAGTGCAAAAATTGACAAAGCTTCTTTCACAATTTTCCCATCCGAAAAAGGCTTCTTTTTTTCTTGCTAAGAGTAAAGATATTTCGTATGATGTTTTCACCATAGATTCAAGTTCGTGAAATTTTTTCCAAANTTTTTTCTTGCTAAGAGTAAAGATATTTCGTATGATGTTTTCACCATAGATTCAAGTTCGTGAAATTTTTTCCAAATAGATTCTGCTGGCCAAATATTTCTCTTTTCCTTTTTTTTTTATAAACTCAGTTAAGAGCACTTTCTTCCTAGTAATTTTGGTTAATTTTTAAATGAGTTTGTTTAAAATGCCGTTCTAAATTGTATTTTTTGGCGATGGTTACTGTAGTACAGCAAACAAGACATATGGGTTTCAGTGCTTTGCTCTCAGTAAACAAATATTTCATCTCCCATTCTTCATGAAATATACGAGATCGATCCTTTAATTTTGATGTACTTGGTTTGCTGAAAGGTATTCTGGAAACAAAAAAATTAAATAAATTATATGCTGTTTCTTCTGTACCACGTCTGATATTAAAATCTAGCCTTTGCCTTTTTTCGTAGCTCTGCCCATGTGTAACATTACATACCTACTTGATTTTTATGTGCCTAAGTTTTAAGCTGGACCTCAATCTAAAATGCACGACCCCGTTACAGTTTTATTATAAATAGTGTATTGATTGATTGATGGTGATTTCAGCACTAAATCACAATTTACCCTCTTGCACTTTGCGATCCTACCTGCCTACTTGAAAGTAGCGCGCAATCCTAGAAACAATAATATTAACCTATAATAATAATAATAATAATAATAATATGATAATACTCGCCACTATGTACATCATGCATGCAGCACATGTGTATATATCTTACTTTTTTGNCGCATCCAGGAATAGTGAAGGGGTCTCAACTAAGCCAGTCCCTTACAATGGCCACACTTCATGGCAGGAGTACTAACACCAGTTTGAAGAAGTGTCAACCCTGAATTACTTGTCAGCCGAACAGCAGACTTGATTACCTCGCAGCTGTACTGAGCACACTACAATCTCTGCCAGAGCGACATCGACCGGAGTACCCCGCACTGGTTTCGGCCTTAGAGATACATGTTGGCTACCGATACCTGTGACATGCCCACCATGCACAGCTGCGAAGCTGCACCTAGCGACAGGAGAGCCACTGCAGGAGCTATGGCAATGCATTGTGCGGCTGTCTTAACTATCTGTGGAAGTGTGTTCGAAGGAGTTGCGCGACATCATAGCAGTTGTCTTCTGTATCGATGCTATCGCCAACACCGAGGTGTGGCAAACAGTACGTCTGGCTGCACCCCACAACATGCAGGACACTCTGGCACGAACACTGGAGGTGGAGTCAGCAAGACAAAGAGCCGCACCCTGGACGCCCGGTACGGGCAGCGATGCTGGACGAAGACGACGAAGACAGAATTTCAGAGACACTGAAGGAGTTGAAGACCACTATGAGGAACATTGCTTTCAGGGTCCATGATAGAGAGCTTCGCCCCCCCCCCCACAAAAAACGGCCAGAGTGCTGTTCATGGAGACAGCTGGGGCATCTACTGCCAACACAACAACCACAGCAGTAGAAACAGAGGCGGGAAGATATGCAGCGAGAGGTAGGTGAGAATGCAACACATTCGGAAAACTTGTAAACACTGATCTATGGGGGCGAAGGTCGGTGACTGGAGGGTAGGCCCGAACGTTCTTACGTTTATTGTCGTTGAAACAGAATTGGAATGCAATACTGGTGGAGAGTAGTTTGAATGATGACCCATGCCAGATGGTCGTCGACATTGAGGCGACCATAACTGTAGTAAGACCAGACATCCTCGGGGCTTCCCCTTAGCGATCGCCCAATGGCAGTATGGAACGATGATGNGACATCCTCGGGGCTTCCCCTTAGCGATCGCCCAATGGCAGTATGGAACGATGATGTTTGACTACAGTAACAGGTAAGCCCACGCCGGTTAGAGGTAAGAGGAAAGTGATACAGAAGCTTGGTAACCTTGTCATAGAGCACAGTGTTTACTTAACAGAAATAGAGGATGAATGTATTTTGGGGCTTGATGTACTACTGGGTTGCTGGACTTGGTGTGCTACAGGTAGGCAGTACAGAGTTGGCGTTGTCAACACGACATGACTACTCCTCCCCAATTAGCTGCCCAGTATTCTGTGGTCAACTCACTGTGCTGGCTGCTTCTAGTGAAATTGTCATTACAGGTNCTCCCCAATTAGCTGCCCAGTATTCTGTGGTCAACTCACTGTGCTGGCTGCTTCTAGTGAAATTGTCATTACAGGTAGATAGATGTCAAGGAAAAATTGTCAAGCATTTAGATCTAATTGAGCCAGCAGAGAGGGCTGGCATCCTGCCAGGCAAAGTCGTTGTAGCAATGACTTTGGTCTNCATTTAGATCTAATTGAGCCAGCAGAGAGGGCTGGCATCCTGCCAGGCAAAGTCGTTGTAGCAATGACTTTGGTCTTTTCTATTTCGGACAGTTTTCCAGTTAGAATGATAAATTTACCCGATAGTGCCATTCGTCTTTAGGAGAAGGAAATGGTAGGTGTTTGAAAGCATGTCACACAGGTACTTCCAAATGTTCCAGGAAATTCAAAAGTGAAAAAATTAGAANAATGGTAGGTGTTTGAAAGCATGTCACACAGGTACTTCCAAATGTTCCAGGAAATTCAAAAGTGAAAAAATTAGAATGTCCTCTACCAGAAGTACTGGAGAAACTTCTAGTAAGAACAAGAGAAAACTGGCGACAGGAGAAGGCTGTCTCTGAATAACGGCAGAAAAATAGTTATACCTTCTAGTGTGGACCAAATTACCTTGGAAAGACTGATGTGACCTGCTACCACACATACACAGGAGATGCCAGGTATATAAAGCAGCCATCAAGACGACTGCCACTAGCTTGGCATGAGGCAAGTGAGGGAATTCTGATGGAAATGAAGGATATGGATGTGATGGAACCATCTGTTTGTCCATAGCCATCCCTTATTTTTCCTAAGAATATACATTGCTATCTAAATTTTTGAGTAGATTATCGCCATCTCAATAATGTGACAAAGAAAGACTTTTATCCACTTCCAAGGATAGATGACACATTAAACATCCTAGCAGGTCCACAATGGGTTTTTACTTTGGACATGAAGAGTGAATTCTGGCAGAGGATCAAGAGAAGTCTGCTTTTGTGTCCAAGGGAAATGAACCCAGCAGTTTAAATTTATGCCTTTTGAACTCTGTAATATCCCTGCCACCTTCAAACGTCTGATGGAAAAAGTTTTGCCTAAGATATGTCAGGTTTACGTAGATGATATTGTTGTGACAGGGACATTTGAAGAGTACCTATCATGTTTGAGACTCTGTATTCCAGAAAGTATCAACGGCCATCTTGAAACCTGTTCCTAAGAAGTGCCACCTTTTCCAAAATAAATAAATCTCTTGGAGCATGCAGTGTTGGTCCATGGAATTGAAACGGACCCAGGGAAGACCAAATCAATAAGAAATTGGCCGACGCCAACTGACAAAATTGAAGCGCAGAGTTTTCTGAGCTTATGTTCCTATTACAGTCGATTTGTATCTGGGTTTGCCATGATCGCCAAGCCACTACATTAACTGACTTGGGCGAAAAGGAGATTTCATTAGACCACTGAGTGTGAATATACATTTAATAAGCTAATGAATATTCTGGTATCTTCAAGTCCTGGGTTTCCCGAAAAGCGAGTGCATGTTCATTTTGTACACTGATGATAGTGATCTACGCATTGGAGCTGGGTTATCTCAGGTTTAGGATGGGAAGGAAAGACCACTAGAACACTTCAGTAAGGTATTTCATAAGCCTAAGAGAAATTACTGTGTTACATTTCAGGGAGCTTCTGGCCATGGTGAATGCAATTTCACACTTCCCCCCTACCCTTATTGCACACATTTTATTCTGAGAAATGACCATGCTTTATTAACCAGGCTACTAAATTTCAATAACCCCGAAGGTCAGATAGTTCGTTCGACACAGCATCTTCAAGAATATGACTTTGAAATACAGCTCATATCTGGATGCCTTTACAACATTGCAGATTAACTTTCTAAGAGGCTTTGTGAGCCTTTTTGTTGTAATTGCAAACACCAAGAAGATNGATGCCTTTACAACATTGCAGATTAACTTTCTAAGAGGCTTTGTGAGCCTTTTTGTTGTAATTGCAAACACCAAGAAGATAAGAGTGGTGAATCGCTGAAGGAACAGGGGACAAGAATTCAAGATACTTTATCTTGCGATGGGTGACCTACANAGATAAGAGTGGTGAATCGCTGAAGGAACAGGGGACAAGAATTCAAGATACTTTATCTTGCGATGGGTGACCTACATGCAGTGATGATAGTATTAGGAAATATTAGCTGAATTATCCCACTTTGCAGCTATTACTAAAGTAGAAAGAATCTGACTGTCAGCCAAAATGGGAAAAAATATTTAGTTTAAACACAGCAGTCAAAAGATACTGGGCACTCTGGAATTTCCTCTTACATAATAATGGCTTACTTGACAGAAACTGAGAAAGTATTGTTGGAAAACACACACACAGAATGTAGCATTCCCGATGTCTTAAAGGAAATGCATAATGTGGCAGCCAGTGGGCAATTTGGTGTTAATAAGACCCTTAACAGAGTTAGACTGAGGTTCTACTGACTTCATTGTCGGAGGAATGTTGTGAAGTGGTGCTGAATTTGCAACACCTGCACTGCGTGGAAAGGGCTCAAGGACTAGGGGACAAGGTCACTAACTGAAATACAATGTAGTGAGTCCCATTCGAGAGAAGAGTAGAATATATTCTGGGTCCCTTGCCTATCACAGAGAGAGGTAATCGCTATATACTGGTAGCCCAATATGACTTTGCTAATAGGTCTGAGGTCATTCCCCTCCCAAACCTAGAAGCACATTATTTGGCCGGTGCTCTTACAAAGCATGTCTTCTCGAGGTTTGGGGTGCCACTGGAACTCCATTACGATCAGGGAAGAAACTTTGAAGCTGCAGTGCTCCAGGAGGTAACAAAGATTAAGTGATTGAAAAAGACTAAGACTACAGTCTTGCAGCCTCAGTTGAATGGAATTGTTGAAAGGCACTCTTGAGCAGTAACTGTCTATCTTTGAGGCAGACAATCAAAAGAATTGGGATTCAAAGGTGTCATTGTTTCTCCTTGCTTACCATTCGGCCATTCGATTCCACAAGGGCAGCACAATCAAGAATGCTGTTTGCAAGAGAGCTACGCCTTCCTAGTGACCAGCTGTTTGGCCGACCAAGAGAAGAGGAATCTGCAGTGCCTGATTATGCTAGCGAATTACGTATCAGAACAGTTGGTATTAATTATTTTGTTGGACAGAACCTCACAATGAATAGTGACAGGATGAACATGCAATATTATAGGAGAATGCCGGGCGAGGTATTTCAAGGAAAACTGGCCTGTCTGTACAATCCACAAAGTCGAAAAGGGCACTGCCCGAAGTTACAGAAATGTTGGGAAGGCTCCTACATGATTCTGAAGAGGATCAGTTATGTGGTTTTTCGGACTTATAATCAAGACTGCTGGGTGAAGGCGAAGGTTGTCCACATCGACCGATTTTCACTCTACAAAGGTCCTGATGTTTCAGAGTCTGTTCGGGAGGAACAGACTTAAGGAGTCGGCAGTATTACGCGCTCGCTGCTTTTTCCGCATGGGTGGAAGAGGAGGACAGGAGTGATACTATAGCGCATGTTGAGTCACTGAGGAAAGTTTGAATGACCAGGGTTTCAGGTTTAAAGGCGTGCCACTACGCATTGTTCTGGATGCCACTGTGATAAACCTTTTGAGGCTCGCATATTACTGACATTCAGTAGATTAAATTTCTGCATTTATCTGAAAGAATTTTATGTGTTTGCTTGTTCTTGCCTTTCCCAGTGTGACTCGGGGTGCGGGGAATGTTCCAGATCTTGGCCTCTGATACTATAAAAGCGCACCGTGCCTCCGAGCGGGGAGTTGACGAGTGGAGTTTGGGCAATTGCACAACCTTGAGCGATAGACGACGAGAGAGAAGAGCAGCAAGTGGCGAGAGAAGTGACCAGCGGGAGGAAAATCTGCGACTGTGAACAACGGCGCTGTGAAGAACGCGACTGGCAGGCTGGGCTATTGGACTGGATGCGAGATTATAAGACATTACAAATGGTGGCGATAGACAGACTGAATTATGAATATTAGTTAATTGTCTATAACCAAACAGACATTGAGAAGGATTTTAAATAAGTTTGATATAGATATGGAATACTGTGCTCACTGAACAATAAAAAGAGTAATAGTTGAGATAGGTAGATTGATGCTGTAAATAATAGCTTGCTGTAAATAAATTAAAACCAATTTTAGTTCTTTTATTTTTATTAAGACCTGCACCCCTCACGAACGTTACGCCCTTCTGTCGTCTTGTAACACTATCTCTTAAGTCTCGAACGAAAATTGGAAATGTTACATGTAAAAGCCGGATGTTTGGCCAGGATACACAGTGGAAAGCAGACCAGGTTTTATCGCATTGCGATAGCATCTGTCAGGTTGTGACAGCAGCACATGTATGAGGCGGTACTCCTGTGTAGATAACGACCTCGTCCTCGTTGAAGCTCTGGTGATTAGTTACTCAGTCTGTGACGCCCCGGCGCATATCAACTCCCATGAAATGTGTTGATCAACGACTGACAGGGCTCGACTCGTCATCAGGTCGAACGTGCATTTTCGCATGTGGGGAAACGTGTAAGACGTTGCCGTTGGCCAGAGGGCTTTCTTGGGGCATTCCTATATCCCCCATCATTGCAGGATGTCTACTGTCCAGGCTGTTTTCCAATTGGCAGTTTTAGTTTATGAATGGGTCACGTGACTCGATTTAGTAAAGTAGCAGGCCAAGATTTTGTCCTCTTAGTAGATTAAGCACCGTAGACTCTCTCAAAGTTTGTGGACTTGAGTAACAAATTGCATTTATTGTATGTAACGTTTTTATTCATACACCATCTCAGCCATTATATAATATATTTTTCCATTAGGTCATTAACGTTTTTGTATTAAAGTTTTGCATATTACAGGTAAGAGCAAATTTACAAATCTACTGCGCAAAATATTCCCGTTCAAACGAAGACATTTTGCTGCCCATACATAAGTAGACATTTAGTAAGTCAATGGCCTTGAGCCTAGCGTAAAAAGCTGTGGGACGTGTTCCGCATACAACGTGCAGTCGTATAAACAATTGGCAAGGAACTTGGCTCCGAAACGAGAGGCAAATGTAAATTTAGCTTATAGAGGTAAATTATGTCATTATGTCCTTAACGAAAATAGAACAAATCACGAATAATATTCTCACAACAGTTCGGCATGTTGTAAATTAATTCCCGAAGTCTGTTCGGAACACACCAAGAAAACCTAAACAGAAACGTCCGAGTCTCCAGGAAAAATCTCTTAAGAAGCGCTCCTAAACCACAGGCCTAGTTGGAAATTGCTTCCGCTAGTAAATATGTATAAATTTCGCCGGGTGTTACGTATGCACGGTTATAATGGCAGAGCAGCAATAAACACGCCCTGCATTATTAAGAGGAGACACGATAAGACTGGTCTTCGCTAAAGAACGCCTAAATAAGAACCAGAAGGTTTGGAACAATGTCGTCTTATCAGATGAGACTAGCCATTTGGCATCGGATGGTGTCCATGGGGCATGGAGAAATCCTAAGACGGCCGATGATGCTATCAATACACTTACCTAAGGTAAACATGGATGTTCAGTTATAGTTTGTGGGCGTATGTCTGCGAAAGGGGTCGGTAATATTCAATTTATTGGTGTCGCAATGTACAAGTTTCTGTATAATGACATTTTAAAGAAGAATGCTAAGTAAAGTACAGACAAATTATAAAAATTACCTTCCCTCATTTTTCAATATGAAAACCCGAAGAATGGTTAATTGGAACATTCCAAATCACCTCCCCAGTCTCTCGACCTAAACCTCATTGAACACGTGTGGCCACTTCTGAAGTCTCGAGTACACAGCAGAAATGTTTCTCCCAAGAGTTGTGACTGAAGAATGGTGCAGAATCAGTCGTAAAAGGCGTGAGGGAGACTAATCAACTCCATGCAGCGCAATTGCCAAGCAGTTATATAAAAGTGCNGATGCAGCGCAATTGCCAAGCAGTTATCAAAGCCAAAGGCTACTCCAAAGATATTAAAACATATGTTCGTGAGTTACATTCTTTGTGTCAAATGTATAAATAACAATGTGTTATATAAAAGTGCACCCTCCTCAATTTCCTTTTGTATTTTGTGTTAAGTTCTTGTAGAAACGATTTTTCAGTTTATAGGAAATAAAAGAAACGACAGAGATTTTTTTTTGTTAAGTGAAAGTGACAGAAAAATTAATTCAACCATAAATTATCGTAAAATCGAAGTGTATGAATAAAACAGTGACGTACTGAAAATTCCTGTACATGTACTCAATTTATAGGAAATTTACAAGTAAATCATAACATATTTAAATTATATAAAAAAATTAAACACCGCGAAACTTAAATTACAAAAAATATGCTTGTATTTTTGTACCGCGTAAAAATTCTGCTAAGAAAAATCAAGCCATTTTCATTCTAATACCACACAACCACTGTAGCTACAAATTNCATGCAGCGCAATTGCCAAGCAGTTATATAAAAGTGCACCCTCCTCAATTTCCTTTCGTATTTTGTGTTATGTTCTTGTAGAAACGATTTTTCAGTTTATAGGAAATAAAAGAAACGACAGAGATTTTTTTTTGTTAAGTGAAAGTGACAGAAAAATTAATTCAACCATAAATTATCGTAAAATCGAAGTGTATGAATAAAACAGTGACATACTGAAAATTCCTGTACATGTACTCAATTTATAGGAAATTTACAAGTAAATCATAACATATTTAAATTATATTAAAAAATTAAACACCGCGAAACTTAAATTACAAAAAATATGCTTGTATTTTGGTACCGCGTAAAAATTCTGCTAAGAAAAATCAAGCCATTTTCATTCTAATACCACACAACCACTGTAGCTACAAATTAACTTGTAAAGGCATTTCATGAACATTATCAACACATTATTCTTAACATTCCAAACCATTATCAACACATTATTCTTAACATTCCAAACCATTATCAACACATTATTCTTAACATTCCAAACCATTATCAACACATTATTCTTAACATTCCAAATCATTATCACATACATATTTGACTGTTTTTGCAGATTTTGTAACGCTTGATAATCTGGTATTTCTGCCAAATTATTAATTTTTATATTATTTCCACTGCAAATTTATTGTTTATATTTATTATGTGCATATATTGGCAGAGTTCTTCGTTGTTTAGTTACTGTATGTGCTTGTAATGTGCTTCAAATGTTTGTTTATTTTATTTTTTACATCTTTAATTGCAGTTCTAGGGTTGAGTATGACCACAAATTGAAATATTTTCAAAATTTGAAATTAATTTAATGTTTTAATGTAGCATTTTCAGATAGCAGTGTTAAGCAGATTGCTAAAATAAATCCGTTTAAATTGATCTATAGTTGGCAGCATAGTACAATATGTAATATTTAGCATGAGATTGTGCTATGGCGAATTAAAACTGGACTGTGTTGAAAAATTATTCTGTCTTGGAACTTTTAAGTCGGCATATTGGATCCCGAAGCTCAGCGAAAATGTGTATTGAAAAAATGATATTTAAGGTGGATCCTACTGGTAAGATTTATTCGTGACATTATTTTATGCCGCCGGTGTGCGAGTGGTGTAAAAGAAGAATAACTACAGCTACAGACACGTAAATACTGAAATTAGTGGAAGATGGCAGCCGCCCGATATAGTAAAAATTCTCCAATTTAGTATTCATGAATTTTGCATAACGCCTTCTATAAAGCCTTGCTTGTAAACTTTGCCTACACTTCCTTCAGAAGTAGAGATCCGATGCTTCTACTTGAATATTTGATTAATGGAGTAGAACCAAGTGATATGTTTTTATTGCACATTGAATAATATTTTCCCTAGTGTGAGAAGACTACCCTAAGCTGCCAAATGTCAACTGTAATTATAATTGTATTCTGAGTTGAGCGTTTTGAAATTGAGCTGCATGTATTCTTATATCTGAACATTGATTGCTTATTTTTCTTCACCAAACTTTCAAATGAAATAATTAAACTATCCTCAATAATTCAACTGCTTTATTGGTTGTTAGTTTGCTCAGTAGTGGTATATTTTTATTATAATTACAGTGTTATTACTGATTTATTATAGTGTTTTTACTGATCTGTTGTTAATGTGGTCATTCTACTACAAGTTTCACTATTATTTTCACTACAATATACAAGTTACCTATACGACAACTTGGTATATGAACAACTACACCCTAGTAATCACACACACACCAGTACACAATAATGTACGCCTCGGTGGCTCCCACGTGTTGCAATAATATATATATTTCAATGTCGCCCATTCGCGGGGCATTTTCATAACACAAAGCATTTGCACACCTAGTGTAGTCCATTTCAGTGTCCACCAANCAACACATTATTCTTAACATTCCAAACCATTATCAACACATTATTCTTAACATTCCAAATCATTATCACATACATATTTGACTGTGTTTGCAGATGTTGTAACGCTTGATAATCTGGTATTCCTGCCAAATTATTAATTTTTATATTATTTCCACTGCAAATTTATTGTTTATATTTATTATGTGCATATATTGGCAGAGTTCTTCGTTGTTTAGTTACTGTATGTGCTTGTAATGTTCTGCAAATGTTTGTTTATTTTATTGTTTACATCTTTAATTGCAGTTTTAGGTTTGAGTATGACCACAAATTGAAATATTTTCAGAATTGTTAAATTAATTTAATGTTTTAATGCAGCATTTTCAGATAGCAGTGTTAAGCAGATTGCTAAAATAAATCCGTTTAAATTGATCGATAGTTGGCAGCATAGTACAATATGTAATATTTAGCATGAGATTGTCTTATGGCAAATTCAAACTGGACTGTGTTGGAAAATTATTCTGTGTTGGAACTTTTAAGTCGGCATGTTGGATCCTGAAGCTCAGTGAAAATATATAATGAAAAAATGACATTTAAGGAGGATCCTAATGGCAAGATTTATTCAGGACATTATTTTATGCCGCCGGTATGCGAGTGGCGTAAAAGAAGAATAACTACAGCTACAGACACGTAAATACTGAAATTAGTTGCAGCTGGCAGCCGCCCGATATAATAAAAACTCTCCAATTTAGTATTTAAGAATTTTGCATAACGCTTTCTATAAAGCTTCCCTTGTAAACTTTGCCTACACTTCCTTCAGAAGTAGAGATCCGATGCTTCTACTTGAATATTTTGTAAATCTGAGCAGCTTAGGTAAGATAAGGTATTTGCTGATTAATGGAGTAGAACCAAGTGATATTTTTTTTATTGAATATTGAATAATATTTTCCCTAGTGTGAGAAGACTACCTTAAGCTGCCAAATGTCAACTGTAATTATAATTGTATTCTGAGTTGAGCGTTTTGAAATTGAGCTGCATGTATTCTTATATCTGAATATTGATTGCGTATGTTTCTTTACCAAACTTTCAAATGAAATAATTAAACTATCCTCAATAATTCAACTGCTTTATTGGTTGTTAGTTTGCTCAGTAGTGGTATATTTTTATTATAATTATAATGTTATTACTGATCTGTTGTTAATGTTGTCATTCTACTACGAGTTTCACTATTATTTTCACTACAATATACAAGTTACCTATACGACAACTTGGTGTATGAACAACTACACCCTAGTAATCACACACACCCCAGTACACAATAATATACACCTCGGTGGCTCCCACGTGTTGCAATAATATATATATTTCAGTGTCGCCCATTCGCGGGGCATTTTCATAACACAAAGCATTTGCACACCTAGTGTAGTCCATTTCAGTGTCCACCAACGTGTGGCAATACGCCACATGCAATTAACAATATATTTCAGTGGCGCCGTAAGCGTGGCTTAAAAAATATCCCAATCCATTTCAATGTGATACAGACTTCGAACCCCCCTCCCCCCCTCCTCCGCAGACATGCACACTACCGTCACCAACGAGCGTCTTATACTGATGCAGTTCGTAGACTTCTCGCCCCACTCGACGCAACAATTCACTGACGTTTAGGCTGGAAGGTGGATACGCCTGTTACATCAAGGTTGAAGACTTTCACTGGAACTCGCTCAATTTTTTCAAGCTCAGTCTTCAGAATTTCTAAGAACATGTTCATATTGTCCGTACTAAATACTTGAATTCTAGTATTTGGCAATTATTGGGGTTTCCTTAACGATAAATGAGGGTGGCTACCGAAAAAACGCACACCTATTTACGTCCAGCTGAAGACTAGAAAATTTATATCTGATGTTATTATGGACTGCAAGCTGACACGCCATCTTTCACTGTTAACCCATAGAAACTTCTTTCCCTTGGCATAGAGTATTCTACGAACTAGTTTTATAAAGGTTGTGGTAAAACAGATTTTCTCCCTATTCTATTGTCCACCAATTCCTCAACTATAAGACTTTCACAATATTTTTTAATAGGGCCTGTATATATTCTTTCGAAGGTGCTCGGGCATTAAGGATTTGCTTGCACGTTTATAACACAGAGTTGAGCATAAAATGAATAAAGGATTCTAAAACAGGCAGGGAAGTGAGAGAGATGTCAACTCTCACACCAGACGAAGAACTGTCATGTGACTCGACACCTGCAACATTATACAGGATGAGGCAGGAGCTCTGCGACAAACTTCGTGAGAATGCTCCTTGCAAAATACCAGTTAGATAATGTGCGACAACGAACGCCAGGCTAGGGGCAGGAAACCCTCGTGAAAATAGAGTTGAAATAATGAACTTAATTTAATTAGACGGAACCCACATGTTATAAGGGGATTAGTTTTGTATGCAAGTTTAACAATTCAATGACTTTAACACGCAAATACCATTGTTGACCTACCGCTTTCTCTACATGGTAAAAATGGGGGTTGCCACCCACCCCTTTTAACAGTGAAAAGAGGGTCTACGTAAATCCTTACGTTAAGTGTGAACATGGGTTATTAATTAAAATGGCAAGACGCAAAAAGAGTAATCTTGGTGAGAAAACCTCTGACGAATGATATGCGAGTAAACAGATGTAGCCTTAACAATTACAAATTCCACGTAATGCTTATGAGGTTGGCTAAATGGTTAATACCGACTGACATGTAAGGCTGTAACATAGTCACATGTTTGTTTAACAACTGTTGTCAATGTGTTATTTGAAATGTTGTATTAAAAGTTTTAAATTGATTATGTTCTTTACTTAATTTTCGTTAATGTTTGTTTAATTATTCCATTAAGTGGTGGTTTGTTTGTTCCTACATTTATATCTGTAATTTTTTCAATGTTTTATGCTTATTTACAATGTTATTGTGTTCATGATTTCACTTCTTTTATGTGTTATTTGTTTGTTGTTTTAATTTATGATAGGTAATTACAATAATAAAACAGGTGTTAAACAAACGTGTTACTATGTTACAGCCTTACATGTCAGTCGGTATTAACCATTTAGTCAACCTCATAAGCATTACATGGAATTTTTAATTGTTGAGGCTACATCTCTTTACTCGCATATCATTCGTCAGAGGTTTTCTCACCAAGATTACTCTTTTTGCGTCTTGCCATTTTAATTAATAACCCATGTTCACACTTAACGTAAGGATTTACGTAGACCCTCTTTTCACTATTCAAAGGGGTTGCAAACCCCATTTTTACCATGTAGAGAATGCGGTAGGCCAACAATGGTATTTGCGTGTTAAAGTCATTGCATTGTTAAACTTGCATACAAAACTAATCCCCTTATAACACATGGGTTCCGTCTAATTAAATTAAGTTCATTATTTCAACTCTATTTTTACGAGGGTTTCCTGCCCTAGCCTGGCGTTCGTTGTCGCACATTATCTAACTGACATTTTGCAAGGAGCATTCTCACGAAGTTTGTCGCAGAGCTCCTGCCTCATCCTGTATATCTGCAGCGATCCAGATGATGCGTGAACAGCCGCCAATCACGAGCGAGCAACGTGACGCCGAGTTATAGCGAACAAATGGCGGTAGTGGAGGAGGATAGCCGAATAAACAACCAACTACAAATTATGTTGAGCGTGGTTGGGGGTCGAAATATAGGGAGTAACTTGAGTTGGCGGGTCGCAGTGGGGTGGAAGTAATGGGAAGGGTGTCGAAGAGAAGGTGCAAGTAAACTAAGGGGATTGGTAACGGCGTTGAGCTGAAAAGGGGTGATGGGAAGGAGGAGGGGGGGGGGAGTCGTGTTAGGTAAATTCAGTTCTGTGGATAAAAGGGGCGAGGGTTGGTTTGGGAGGCCACTAAATAGCCAATGAAATGGTGGTGGGGTCAGTCGTCTGCTAGTCGCCATGCTGAGAATGGGTGTGTTCCAACGATCTGCAAAGGACCCTGGACAAATTACATTTAGTCGTTGAAAGTTAATAAAAATTTTTCAAAATTTCCATAAATTTTTGTTTCTTTACATTTTAAAAATTTTGTATTACTGTCGCATTAATTTTTTAATTATTAAGTTTTAATTTTTTTTTTAGTTTGTAAATTTTTAATTGGCTTTAAGCTAATTGTAATTCTTGGCCAAGGTCACTGTCACGGAAACCCAATATGGCCACTACAGTCAGAGTACCTTAAAGGTATTTATTGAGTGATCATTTAGATTTTGGCCTGTAATGTCAGATTTTACGATTAACATAAGTTTAATAATTCTAAATAGGAATAATTATACACGAAATAATATGGCATATTTTATTTATCCTTTTTTTTTTTTTTTTTTTTTTTT
>NQII01006050.1:35389-52410 GCA_002778355.1 Clitarchus hookeri
AGTAATCAGTAGACCTTCGAGCAGAAGAGTTGCATATCGCCGCGCAGAGAGAGCAGCCGCGCCGCGTGCGGCCGGGGGGATCGGACCCCCGGCGACAACAGTACCTCAGTACATGACTACGTCAGTAGAACAGCAGTCCAGTGAGACGGCACCAAACGCGGGCCTTTGCTAAGGCCGCCCACATCGCCGGAGCTCACCCACCGCAGACAACATACCAGCACCAACAGCAGAGTAGTTAAGTATCAAGTCGCCGCCCAGTGAAGGCCCCTCCCCCACCATGAAGTCGCCCACAGTTAACCCGAGTTAGCCAAAATAGAGTGCCACACCTCGGAAGTGTTTCTATATGTTGTTTTTGTTTAAACTCGAGACAATATATTTATCCAGTTAAGTGAAGCATCAAAAGACTACCTTATTGAAATACCCTTAATCCCAGGTACTTTATAGTCTGTGCCTGGAGGAATTAACTCCGACCCTACGAACCACTCTGTGTGCCACAGGTGGGGAATAGCGTCAAGTCAAATTGGCGCACAACAGGTGGCATAGCGTCAGTTCTTTAAACCGTTTATGTAAATAACCGCCTGCTTTTCATATAACGTAAAAGTAACTTACTGAACAAATATGTTTACATACTTGAAAGTAGCAACCTGTTACTTGTTTCTTCGAAATAAAAATTTTATATCAAAGTTTGACGTATTTTTTTAATGTATAACAGCTCTATTTGCACTTCAGAAAATATGTATATTGTGAATTATAAACCATTGCATTAGTTACTCATTTATATACCTGGGGCAAATAATTTTTTTTTTTAAATTATGGGCAAACAAAAATTACGAGGAATACTATTTATTTATGAGTATTTTGTGTTGTGGCAAAGTTGAGGCAGCTTACACACTTTTAAACCCCAATAGAAACTTTCGATTTATAGTGCACAGAGAAAAACAAAGTGTTACGTACACTTAATGCAATACAAAAAGCTCCAGAAGTTTGTAGTGATAAATTTTTTAGAACCTTATTATAATGCTATTTTACTCTTACATTTGCAGATTTAAAATATGGCAGTTTATATTTGTATGTTCAAGCTAACGCAAGTAACATAGGTTTCTCATTAAATATCCTTAGCAATTCAAAGTGTAACACTTGCAGGTTACATGAATGAATATTTCTTTGTGCACGATTTTGTCCAGTAGGGCGCTATCGTCACTTATACAGGCCATCAAATAAAATTATTCGTTGCTACGAAATGTTTTGCCGAAAATTTTATGTAAAATGCATATCTAAATATTATTAAAATTCGTATTAACACAACGTTAGAACTGCTATGGTATCAGCAGATTATTAGACTAAAAAACCCGCCCAATGTTTTTAAAAATTATTTTCACTTCATTTCTAAATACAAAAAAAAAAAATCCTTATATTATATCATAACGGAACAAGATATTTGGTGCAAACATTATGCACTAACATCATGAAAAATAACAGAGTNTATCGTCACTTATACAGGCCATCAAATAAAATTATTCGTTGCTACGAAATGTTTTGCCGAAAATTTTATGTAAAAAGCATATCTAAATATTAACAAAATTCGTATTAACACAACGTTAGAACTGCTATGGTATCAGCAGATTATTAGACTAAAAAACCCGCCCAATGTTTTTAAAAATTATTTTCACTTCATTTCTAAATACAAAAAAAAAATTCCTTATATTATATCATAACGGAACAAGATATTTGGTGCAAACATTATGCACTAACATCATGAAAAATAACAGAGTNTCCTTATATTATATCATAACGGAACAAGATATTTGGTGCAAACATTATGCACTAACATCATGAAAAATAACAGAGTTCTTAGTCAATTTCCCGGAAATAAACACTGCCAATATAAGTTTCATTATCGAATGAAAACGCATTAGCATTCGTTCCTGTTTGCTCAACAGCAACTTACTTGCCGTTTGACACATTAGAATTTCGGGCAGACACCTCAATCGGTGGATATAAATAAATGTAAATTTTTATTGCCATAATTTTATATACAAGTAAAAATAGCGAATCTTAAATGCTCCCAACCTATGTAATTAATAGTGAAAGGTTTACAAAAATGTATTATTGGCTTTTCCAATGTGCCTATCTTCCATACCGGCATGTGTGTTGTCATACACATGGGCGGAGTACTGCTAACCCAAGACCACGAGAGGAGAAGATTGGGCTTTCTCGCCTGTTTCGAGTAACGGCACTCCGGAGGGTGGCACGTGACGTCACTGCGACGCAGCGCTCCNACTCCGGAGGGTGGCACGTGACGTCACTGCGACGCAGCGCTCCCCCGAGTCTTGGGGCCGCCCGTGCGTCGTTTATTGCTAGTTTCGAGCCGCGGTTTAACTCTACCTGGGGCCCAATTATTGAAACTATCGGAATTATTCCTCTAGAGGAAAGACGTCATTCTGCTATCGGAATGCCTAGAGCCAATTTTTGAACACTCGATAGCAGAATTGTATACCGGAATCGATCCATGAAGTGTCAAAATGAATCCGACAGCTAGAGGCAGCTGCCGGAAATGCCCTCCCTCTACAGATTTGTCTATAATCCTTTGTATGATGTAGGAAACTTGAAAATACACTCGCGCGTGGTTTCATATAAATATAATTAACAAAGGAGAGTAAAACTGTTACCAAATATCAAATTATCAAGGCGTTTACATACCTATGAAAAAATCGTGTAAACCAAGTTAAGTTGGTAGGTGAAAACTTATAGAATTGCTAAGAATATCATGTGTAATATTATAAAAAAAACTGCTGAAACATAAAATACGTAACGAAATCAATTTTGCAAGAAAAGCTGTAGTTGTGAAAGGTAATAAAAATAATAAATTGCTTTAGAGATGCAAACATTAATGAAACATATTTTATAGTTTACAGCCATAGCCGGAATGTTGGCAAAAATTTTGTAATTATATATTTACACCAGAAAATATAAATTGTTACAGTGTTACTTTTTGAAGTTATACTTCTTTTGGCGCGTTGAGGGTAATTTAATTATGTTCTTTAATCAAACCTTTATTAATTGTATTTAATATCTTTCTTCGGTCATTCTATCGTTTTTCCTACTTACATAAATTATTTGCATACATAATAAAATTTTATTTTACTCACGCCAAAGAAGTATAACTTCTAAACTTGCGTACATAAGTACACGCACCTATTTTTTTAAAATTTGAATTGTATAATTTTTTACAGTATGGTAAAGCGTTTTACTGTTTTTTCGTGAATAAAGTTATGATAAATTAATTACAATATAAAAATTTCTTAAATATACTCTTAATTAATGCTAAACCTATACCTAGTGGCAATATGAGTTAACTCTTTGACATGTTCTTTCATGGGCTAAGTTATTTTAATGGCAAATATTAGCGTAATTGCATCAATAAAAGTTCTTTTAAGGAAAAAACAAATCCGCATGAAAAATAAGAGTTCCTGTGGATTACCAATGTCTGACTTCATTATCAGTTAATAGTTTCGTCGCCAATGTAGATAGTTTATTTTTTTAAGGAAGTTGTAATTACTTATCCCGGATAATCTACAAATAAAAAAATATATATATTATATTTTAAAGCAAATTTCCCTACTACAACAAATTTAATGTGATTGGTTCAGCTTCGCTGACGACACATGAAATGCAACGATGCAAAATTGTAAAATCGATTATTCTAAAATTCTGTAAATTTTATTTCGACAGTTACTAGTCGTCTCAAAAATTCATATTTTGGCATCGCAACACTCTTTACCGGAATGGAAGTATCGGAACAANGACAGTTACTAGTCGTCTCAAAAATTCATATTTTGGCATCGCAACACTCTTTACCGGAATGGAAGTATCGGAACAATCCGCTAGAGAATTTATTCCGATAGTTTAAAAAAATTGGGCCTCTGTTTCGTTGTCAACACATAATTATACCTGAGCGTTTTTACATAATTTAGTACGCTGTTTGTATTTCCAATGCCACATCCGTGTTGCAATTATTTGCGGTATTTAGCTCGTACAAACAGGAAATTCGCCAGTTTGTTGTTACTGTGAACCACAATCACACATTAAAANATTTGCGGTATTTAGCTCGTACAAACAGGAAATTCGCCAGTTTGTTGTTACTGTGAACCACAATCACACATTAAAGCGGATTTTTCTTAGTGTCTCGTCGTTGTCGTGGATGTGGCTGTATAGGCCCACCGATTTGTGTACATATAATTTGAGTATATTTGTTTTATTAGGCCTGACTAATATTGACCAGTNTTAATGCTAAACCTATACCTAGTGGCAATATGAGTTAACTCTTTGACATGTTCTTTCATGGGCTAAGTTATTTTATTGGCAAATATTAGCGTAATTGCATCAATAAAAGTTATTTTAAGGAAAAAACAAATCCGCATGAAAAATAAGAGTTCCTGTGGATTACCAATGTCTGACTTCATTATCAGTTAATAGTTTCGTCGCCAATGTAGATAGTTTATTTTTTTAAGGAAGTTGTAATTACTTATCCCGGATAATCTACAAATAAAAAAAAATATATATTATATTTTAAAGCAAATTTTCCTACTACAACAGATTTAATGTGATTGGTTCAGCTTCGCTGACGACACATGAAATGCAACGATGCAAAATTGTAAAATCGATTATTCAAAAATTCTGTAAATTTTATTTTGACAGTTACTAGTCGTCTCAAAAATTCATATTTTGGCATCGCAACACTCTTTACCGGAATGGAAGTATCGGAACAATCCGCTAGAGAATTTATTCCGATAGTTTAAAAAAATTGGGCCTCTGTTTCGTTGTCAACACATAATTATACCTGAGCGTTTTTACATAATTTAGTACGCTGTTTGTATTTCCAATGCCACATCCGTGTTGCAATTATTTGCGGTATTTAGCTCGTACAAACAGGAAATTCGCCAGTTTGTTGTTACTGTGAACCACAATCACACATTAAAACGGATTTTTCTTAGTGTCTCGTCGTTGTCGTGGGTGTGACTGTATAGGCCCACCGATTTGTGTACATATAATTTGAGTATATTTGTTTTATTAGGCCTGACTAATATTGACCAGTNCTGTATAGGCCCACCGATTTGTGTACATATAATTTGAGTATATTTGTTTTATTAGGCCTGACTAATATTGACCAGTTATCTTCAGCTAATTACGGGAGGATATTCTGCGGAATGATTCCATGGGCATGAAACGCGATGTTCATCAAATTTTTTATTGCATAAGCTAATGACGATTTTATTTTCATATAAATATCTTTCGTGACAGCAATATAAATATATCAAAGAAAAGAATATGTTTTATATATATTGCAAAACAGTAAGTAGCTGTACCAACATGCAAACGAGTATTAGATAAAGTTTTACCCTTAGCTGCAGTCTCAACTGACCAGTCGCTGCGCCATAGTGACGTCAGTGCGCACCACTCAATGTACCGTTACTCAAACCGGCTCGCTCGGGCCAACCTCCCTTTGCTAGTAGTCTTGTTGTTACCCCTCAAACACGTTATTGTTATCGCAGAGAGTAATCCGCTAGAGGCGACAGGTCATTAGAGAGGCGGGAGGATGACCTGACCTGCTCACTGACACTCAGTGGTTCTGCGAATGGATGACAAGCTGCCCGAGAATTAAGAGGAGGGCGGGGTGAATACGACTGTAGTGCCATCTAGCGGATGGTTTGGAAGTATTTACAAATCAGTTGGCAGTGCACTCTGGGCGACAGGTAATCACACTACCTCCCACTTGATTTTTACCTTAATGCCAATCATTACTGTTAATAATGGTTACCTGTTAAAATACACCTGTTGTAGATGACAGGTGATAGATATGAGTTTTTGCCCTCTCATGTATAATTACTACAATGTAACTTGGCACCTTTTTGCAAATGATCGACGATATGTAAGAAGTCGTTAACTCGAATAAAGTACATCATTTCAAGATTTTAACATCAAAGTTTGCCAAAATATTTTATTAAAATATTCAATAGCAATAATTGNATTTACAAATCAGTTGGCAGTGCACTCTGGGCGACAGGTAATCACACTACCTCCCACTTGATTTTTACCTTAATGTCAATCATTACTGTTAATAATGGTTACCTGTTAAAATACACCTGTTGTAGATGACAGGTGATAGATATGAGTTTTTGCCCTCTCATGTATAATTACTACAATGTAACTTGGCACCTTTTTGCAAATGATCGACGATATGTAAGAAGTCGTTAACTCGATTAAAGTACATCATTTCAAGATTTTAACATCAAAGTTTGCCAAAATATTTTATTAAAATATTCAATAGCAATAATTGATGTCACCATAGGGCTTACACTTCAAATGTAATCGTTAAAATCCTCCGAAGACGCTGAATCCTGTGAATGTTGTGAAGAAAACGATATGGGTCGTGCTAGCAACATCTGTTCAGATTGTATGGTTGTAGAGCACGCCGGAGCTTGACCAGGCGAAATAGAAAAGGCTTGCTGTGTTTGCGATTGTTGTACGTGGTTCAACTGAAGTAAGTTGGGTTGCAGAGGACGCGACTGATGAAGTACGGGAGTTGAATGATGTTGCATAAAGTTGTTTGCGTCTGCAGAAAATGGTTGTTGGTAGCCGCAATGTAAATGTCCAGTTTCGTAGTAACCTGAATCCGCCTTCATGATGTCAAACACGGCGTGCTCAACCGCTTTACTACTTTCCGGGGAATAACTCTTAACTTTCTCTGTTACAATCGTAAAAAATTACGTTAACTCGTCGTTTTCTGAAGGAGGTATGTTCAGCTTAGCAGCAGCCGTTTTCAATACTTGAAAAGCACTGGAAAACATTGCAGAACTCTGCTCACGCTCTTGTCTTCCTTGCTTTGGATGTTTGGAGGTGGTAGCAGTTTTGGCATTTACAGCGTCCAGTTGGTCTTTCTTCTGCTTCCCTTGCGTCTATCTATGCTCCTTCGTCATCAGCACGGCCTTCAGTGATAGTCTCCTGAAACATTCGTACCACTTCACTAGGTAATATTGTTTACAGAAATGTTTTTACCACACATTGGTACATGACGGGATATGTTCAACCGTTATACGAAGCCAGATTTTTCTTATATCCATAGCTTAGATATTACCCTTTTTATGTACTAATGTAAGACCCGAAAGTGTAAAGGATAGTGCTGTTTGCAATCACTTAAAACTCTATAGTTAATCATAATGTACTCACAAGTCTATCTTAAGTATAGTTATCTACAAGGTTACATATTATGCATTGATTTAAGGTAGTCGTTACATTTTGCAGCTTCCCAAGACTCCTATGGCTTGGAAGGAAATATGTACGACTTTTGAATCTGTTTGGAATCTGCCCCACTGTGTTGGCGCGCTCGACGGCAAGCACCAATACATTCTGGAAGTGACTTCTACAATTATAAATCCAACTTCAGTATCATGCTATTAGAACTAGTTGACGGTAATTACAGTTAGTTTTATATTCGCGGACGTGGGATGCCAAGGAAGAATTTGAGATGGTGGTGTTTGTAAAAACTTTAAACTGTATAGTATGCTCTCAGAAAACACGTTTGGTTTGCCATTACCAGAAGAATTTCCTGGACGTGGAATGGAAATCCCTTACTTTTTCGTACTTGACAGTGATTTTCCTCTATGCGAAAATATTATGAAGCCATACCCGGGAGATCATGCCTCATCATCTTCTAGGAGAATATTCAACTATCGGTTAAGTAGAGCCTGTCGGGTTGTGGAAAACACCTTCGGTATACTAAGTGTAGTATTTTGGGTTTTAAGAAAACATATGCTTTTAGAACCTCAGAAAGCAGAATTAATTGAGCTGTCTACAATTCGTTTGCATAAATATTTGAGGAGCCATTCGCCTCATTTATACATGCCGTACGGTTCACTAGATCGCGAAGAGAACGGGGTTTTAATTGAAGGATGGAGAAGCGATGCAAACACAACTTCCATGATACCCCTAACAAATATTCCCAGAAGAACTTCGGCTTATTACCATAAAATAATAGATGAAATAGCTGATTGCTGCGTGAAAGAAGGGGCTCTGCCGTGGCAAAATACATACGCTTGAATGGAAGGTATCTTACTCACTGTGTTTAATCTCATCCTCGGCGCGTCCCTGTCCTCTAGAAGTCGCACTGCTTCAAAAGCAAACCATTTGCTTTTATACACGTCTGAGGCCCCTGCAAAACGAATTCATTCATCATTAATTTCAATAAATGTAAATTTGATTTATTACTTCCTGGCCAATATTAATTTAATCATTAATAAGCAGTATAATTTATTGTCAACATCGTCCAAAACAAGAAAACATGCATTTATTTCAGCAATAAAGTTTAAAATGTTTACTGATAACTTTCAACTATTTACATCAGTCTAGAACTCGTACCTTTTCTTGTTCCTTTTGACTTACTATCCTTACTCGTCTCCCTGCGGTGCGAACAGAGTACACACACTATTTTGTTCCTGCACTCTTCTGCTGGCCGACCCATTGCGCATCGTATTACATCATGCCACTCATCCTCTTTAAGATTTTTTTAATAATGGCTTTCGTCTTTGGGATTCCATAATATTTCTTTTCCCTTACAAACCTGAGTTAGCTGTAATACATCTTCTTCCGACCACTGCGCCATGGTTTGTTCGGCAGAGGCTCGCCAACAACGTTCACGCGTACGAACCTGCCAACAACCCGTCGTCGCAACTTCAACTGAGCTTCTCGTAGTGATCGTCGACAAAACCAACTACAGGCGGGTCCGAACGAGCGCCTACTTAGGCACAGTCGGCGTCAACTGCGCCGAGCCTGTTCGCGAGCGGCTGCAGTGACGGTCCGGCCCGCGCGTGTATACACCTGAGTTGAGACATGCTACACCTCTACATTCTTGTGTGTTCACTGTTATTTTTTTTCTGGCAGTTATTTTGTAATGTTTGGCTGCAGAAGTGGTCAGCTGTCAACCACCAGTAGATGTCATTCACGGAATTTTAAACTGCGCCACTTGAGTAAACAATATTTAGTTTTGGGAGGGGTCGGACTTCGATTTCTGAAGTTAGCACTTTGCACAGTAAGAAACACCCTCCCCCCCCTAATGTAAAAAGTATTTTAATTTCAAGTGCACGCTCAAGGAAAGCCAACTTCAATGGTTTATTTCAATTTTTAGTACACAATTTTTTGTTATTTTAAAAAATATATTCGTATTAATTTACATTTTAACTGTGTTGGGGAGGGGCTGCGAGATCTTCAGGTCCCGCCTTATGTATGACCTTGAACTACGCCACAGGTGTGTTTAGTATCAGTGCACAGTTTAAGGCCTTGTTCACGATGAAAAAGTGTACCTAATGAGTGTGGATGAGTGAGTGAGTTAAGAGATCTAGGTCTTGAGACCCCATGACGGTGAAGCGAGGTGAGTATGGAGCAGCGCCGAAATGCAAGGGTGGGGGAAACGGGAGATCCCCGAGAAAACCCGCCGACCAACGGCAGCGTCCGGCACATGCGAAAATCCGGGGGCGACCCCGCCAGGAATCGAACCCAGTTCGCCTAGGTGCGAGGCGAGTAGTCTAACCTCTAAACCACCGCGGCCCCTAGTAATGAGCGTGTACGGCGTACGCATCGAAATGACGGATTTTGACGAAATGGTTCTCATAGCGTAAATGTGTAGGAACATGCTCGACATGTAGATACATATGTACGAAATGGCGATATTTAATTCGTGTCTTGTACACTATATGACCTTCAGCCAACACAATTGTAGGAGGAAGGAAGACTAAGCCGCAATCTATTGCATTTATTCGAATATCTTATTTCTAAATAAAACTTCCCAAAAATCAGGTTAGTTTCTAGTATTGAGTGTTGGTTAAACATAGAGTACATTCACTGTGAACAACTCATTTTTATGTACGTTCTACGCACAGTCTCGTATGCACAAGAAACAGATCATGGACTTAGTTTAATGAAGGCCATACACGGTCAATAATACTGACAATATGAACAAATACTGCCAGTACTGGTCGTTTGTAGACAAGAATGATGAGATGAAAGGCAGTAGTGTAGGGATACTGACAGTTAGACTGGCCATGTGCGGGCTCCAAGAGTACACGTCAACACTGCAGCTCATGGACAAGGTGTGCCCCACGGTCCCAATACCAAGTTCAGTTGAATGTGCAAGTGCCGGGAACCGTGAATTACTACCGTAGTCGTGGAAGCCATTCAACCCACCGTACATCAAAGTAATGTAGAACTTGATAAACTGTTGGCTGTTAAGCCCATGTAACTACATTTCAAACGTGGCGATGGAAGAAAAAAGTAATACTTTGCATTCCAATTATTGCAAGGAATTAAAGAAGTTAGGTGAATCTAAATGCTGAGGACCAGACATTGATGATGTGTGCTGTCACGAGACGGCACAGCGACGTATCCGAGTTCGTGAGCGATTGACGTCTTATATAAATAAAATAACAAAATTAAAATTTTTAAATACTATTCACACATATATTATTTACATGATTAAACTACCTTTCTCCACTATTACACTTGTTATTCTCAGTGAGCGCAATATTTAATGCAAATCTCAATTTTAATTTAAGTCGTTATCAATGTCTCTATTTTAGTTACAACCAATTCACACCTATTATTTATACATATCCAATATGTCTATCGCCATCATTTCAAATATCTGTCACTCACGCATCCAGTTCAGTAGTCCCGCCCGTCAGTCTCACCCTTCACTGTACCGATGCTCGCAGTCCGCAGACTTCACTTCCGCTGGTCACTCTCGTCACTTCGTTGACTTCGCACACCTGGTGCTCAAGGTCGTACAGCCCTCAGACTATAGACTTTCGGCTCGAAGGCCCATCGCGGCTTAAGCAGTCTCGCTGGCTCTACCTAGAAGGTTCCTCGCACCTCGAGTCTTGCTAAGAGAGGCTAGTGCGATGACCAGAACATTCTTGCAACGATAACCCCAGAAACTAAATCCGCTCAAGGACGGGAGTGCATGTTTCCCGATAGACTTATATGGCATGAGTGGCAACGAACCTTTGTAAATATCCGCGCTCTCCTCGGGTTACCGCACACCTTTGACACAATGATCCTCTCGCTCGAGCGNAAGGCTAGTGCGATGACCAGAACATTCTTGCAACGATAACCCCAGAAACTAAATCCGCTCAAGGACGGGAGTGCATGTTTCCCGATAGACTTATATGGCATGAGTGGCAACGAACCTTTGTAAATATCCGCGCTCTCCTCGGGTTACCGCACACCTTTGACACAATGATCCTCTCGCTCGAGCGGNCGAAGGCCCATCGCGGCTTAAGCAGTCTCGCTGGCTCTACCTAGAAGGTTCCTCGCACCTCGAGTCTTGCTAAGAGAGGCTAGTGCGATGACCAGAACATTCTTGCAACGATAACCCCAGAAACTAAATCCGCTCAAGGACGGGAGTGCATGTTTCCCGATAGACTTATATGGCATGAGTGGCGACGAACCTTTGTAAATATCCGCGCTCTCCTCGGGTTACCGCACACCTTTGACACAATGATCCTCTCGCTCGAGCGGGACGGGGACGGGAAGCGATGCATAGCAACAATGGGGTAACAATATGAACCATCGTCGTGGGTGTTTAATGCAGTTTACTTCTTGAAGAAAACAGACCAACCTGTTTGACTGAACCCACAAGAACTCTAAATCACAGGTTAGATTGTAACCAGGGGAGCTGGCAGACAGTGACTAATGTAGCGGTATCCCTTACAACCGTATAGAGGAAACTTCTAAAGTACAAGTAGGTGATACATCATACTTGGAGGAAAACATAATGCAGGATAGGGACAGAAATAGCGCGGCAGAGATGGATATGCCCGAGTAGCATGTATACCAGTTATAAGTTAGTTAAAAAGAGCATCTTTTTAACGGCTTGACTACAGAAAGTCATTATAGATGCTGTAGAACACTGTTCAATTTGTGGTCATGTTGAACAGTGAAGTTTTCAGCATTTATAATCATTTTAGTTCGTGTTAGACGATGATATATGTCTACGTTGATTTTTATGTTTTGTAATATTTTATATGGCGTAACAAATTTCGGTCTTGTAGAGCAGAAATACCACGCAAAAAAGAGAACACAGAATGTTTCAGGAACAAGGAAATCTAGCCAAGTCCACAGTTGTCAGCTTTACTTTCGTAAAAATGTGCTGTTAGGGACGGGTATATTTGTCAAAGGTTGATATAAAAATACTCTATGAGATGTGGACCATAAATAGAATAACACCAAGTGTACGTCGCACTGTAGTTGCAGGGAAATGCTAGAGAGAGAACGTGAAAGTAGTAGCATCTTTGAAAGTAGTAGCATCCGAACTACGTAGTACCGACTTTCTGCTGGACACGAGTCACACCGACGGTTGGCCTTGAGGCCCGTGGCACACCAGCCGATTAAATATGAACATGTTTCCGTTATCTGAGGTTAAGGATAAGTATGTACAGCAATACACATAATCTGATCCGATAGAAATGCTGGTCCAGCTCGGTTGCCGATAAGAGTNTTTGCGCTAGCGGGGTGGCGGTTAATAGAGACTGACGGTTAAAAGGGTGACGGTTAATCGAGGTTCTACTGTATACCAGTTATAAGTTAGTTAAAAAGAGCATCTTTTTAACGGCTTGACTACAGAAAGTCGTTATAGATGCTGTAGAACACTGTTCAATTTGTGGTCATGTCGAACAGTGAAGTTTTCAGCATTTATAATCATTTTAGTTCGTGTTAGACGATGATATATGTCTACGTTGATTTTTATGTTTTGTAATATTTTATATGGCGTAACAAATTTCGGTCTTGTAGAGCATAAATACCACGCAAAAAAGAGAACACAGAATGTTTCAGGAACAAGGAAATCTAGCCAAGTGTTAACACAGTTGTCAGCTTTACTTTCGTAAAAATGTGCTGTTAGGGACGGGTATATTTGTCAAAGGTTGATATAAAAATACTCTATGAGATGTGGACCATAAATAGAAAAACACCAAGTGTACGTCGCACTGTAGTTGCAGGGAAATGCTAGAGAGAGAACGTGAAAGTAGTAGCATCTTTGAAAGTAGTAGCATCCGAACTACGTAGTACCGACTTTCTGCTGGACACGAGTCACACCGACGGTTGGCCTTGAGGCCCGTGGCACACCAGCCGATTAAATATGAACATGTTTCCGTTATCTGAGATAAAGGATAAGTATGTACAGCAATACACATAATCTGATCCGATAGAAATGCTGGTCCAGCTCGGTTGCCGATAAGAGTGCCTGTCGCTGCAATTTGACTCCGACAAAACCATGGGAACGGAGTCCGGATGTGTAGGCGCACACATTCCGGCAATTTGTCATCTCACTCGCCGTCCGGTTTTGCCAGCAACACGTCTCCTATACAGAGTCCTTCGCTTCTCTCCGTAATCTATGAATTTGAATCGATGGCGGTGACTAAAATCGGAACGTGTGCTGTAGTCGACCAATTCCGACGAAGTCGGGTTCGCATCTTATTCAGACTTTTTTGAAACGTCATTTTCCTCTGTTGTCACACTTTCTTCAAGCTAGTATTTCATTTCAGAGCGGAAACTGCACAAACATGCTAAATATGAAGACGAAACAAACCCTATTAAACGCCCCTAATGGGTCTGTCAGCAGTAAAACAAGCCACTGTGTTGTAAGTTTCTCAAAAACCGCCCAACTTGTATTTCCACAAATAAATAAAATAAGATAATAAGATTTAATTTTTTTTTGCGTAGTTGCATGTCAAAATTACAGTTTCACTCTTTTTCGTACATACAAATAATAAGCTTGCAAAAATGAGGTACAAATTTAGAAATAAATGCCACGATCTCTTTCGAACAATCAGTTTAATTGCATATAATAATTTTTTTGCATTTGTTTTATTTGAATATACATTTTTCTCTGCATTCTTTTATCAATTTCTACTTCTAAATTTTTTAAACATAACTTTTGCTCTTTTAATATTACACAGAATCACATATTTTCAATTTTTTCGTTTGGCCAGTNCACACTTTTTTCAAGCTAGTATTTCATTTCAGAGCGGAAACTGCACAAACATGCTAAATATGAAGACGAAACAAAGCCTATTAAACGCCCCTAATGGGTCTGTCAGCAGTAAAACAAGCCACTGTGTTGTAAGTTTCTCAAAAACCGCCCAACTTGTATTTCCACAAATAAATAAAATAAGATAATAAGATTAAATTTTTTTTGCGTAGTTGCATGTCAAAATTACAGTTTCACTCTTTTTCGTACATACAAATAATAAGCTTGCAAAAATGAGGTACAAATTTAGAAATAAATGCCACGATCTCTTTCGAACAATCAGTTTAATTGCATATAATAATTTTTTTGCTTTTGTTTTATTTGAATACACATTTTTCTCTGCATTCTTTTATCAATTTCTACTTCCAAATTTTTTAAACATAACTTTTGCTCTTTTAATATTACACAGAATCACATATTTTCAATTTTTTCGTTTGGCCAGTNAAATTTTTTAAACATAACTTTTGCTCTTTTAATATTACACAGAATCACATATTTTCAATTTTTTCGTTTGGCCAGTTTGTTACAAAAACGCTAAAATTGTGACTTCAACATGCGATTATAGTAGATAGGTTTGGAGAGATCTGGTGCAGGCATCATGCATCGGATTTTCGGATTACTCTCCTGCGATGACATCACAGGCGGTCAGCGACCCGGGGGCGGCCATGTTGTGATGGCACCCAACCACCATATTGGATCTTGGTGACCTTGACCCTGTGATTGCGAAGTGAACTTGACTGACCTTAAACCTAAAAAACCGCAAAAATATATAAAAATCGAGGAACACATAACATTTACCTCATACTTGTCCCGCCTCCCTAACCAACCCCCTCCCCACCTCTTAACNTAAAAATCGAGGAACACATAACATTTACCTCATACTTGTCCCGCCTCCCTAACCAACCCCCTCCCCACCTCTTAACCACAAAAAAAAAAAATTATAAAATTCGAGAATATTCGCAAAAAATCGAAATATTGATTCAAAAAAATTGAAGAGCATATAACCTTAACCCCACACTCACCACACCACACCACCCTACTCCCGCCGTCACCACCAACATACTCCTCCGTCATAAAAATCGAAACACACTAATAAAGGTGTAGGAACATATTACATCACTGACTGGAACCCATTTTGGACGCCAGTGGCCTTGGCATTGGCACTAATGACCTTGAAAACAATTAATTAAGAGAAAAAATGGTAAAAATAAAAAAAAATCATTAATATTGACGAACATATGTTACTGGCCCCGACCCCCCATCTTGAATATTGGTGACCTTGACCCCAATGACCTTAAAGTATAATAATTGAGAAAATATGTTTAACATCGACGAAAATAATACGTTACTGTCTCCAACCACCATGTTGAAAGTTGGCGACCATTAACTTAACCCAAATGACCCCGACCTTGAAAAATCAAGAAACAATTGCGAAAAAAATGACGTACGTCAAATATTGCATACCTAATGAAAAAAAAGACAAGTTAGATGTGTGACCCTAAAAAATCGATTTTCTTAAAGATGGCAGAGCACAGCCACTCCCTCGTACGATGATCAGCAGACGACTGAACCCCCATATATATATATATATATATATATATTTCATTGGCTAAATTATTGACTTTATGTAGCATACATGCCTCCCCCCCCCCGGTTAGCGTACCTCTCGTCATTCCACTTCCTTTGCCATTTACTTACCATAGCTCAACGGCCATCAACACCCACGCATGTCACCAACCCTTAAAACTACTCCCTACCACCCCTTCCCCAAAATAACTCACCATAGCTCGTCCCCTCACCATCCACCAACCACACGATCCTCCACCCCTCCCCTATTCACTAAACGAAACCCCAACCGGTAACCGGTTCCTGAAGAGACTAACTACATACTACACCCAAGACTGACTCCGCCCAAGACTGGCTCCACCTACACCCACAGCCGCTAAAAACCAATCTTGAAGTCGCCTAATACACGAATCTCGGTGATATCCTTTTCTCACAAAAACTTTTCAAAATATTCGCAAAACTTTTGCAAATCTTCACCAATATTTCCCAGTTCATTCGTTTGCCTTATAGAACGCAGAGGATTTTAATCGACCTGAGTAAGGCGTAATACTTCAGATCCTACATGGCCCTCCTCCTGCTCACACTCGCATACATGTTATCTAAAACTCTCTCTCGCAATCGGTTGTACACACCGCAGTAATTGTAATTGGCAGGCGTGGAGTCAGTCTCTTCAGGAATCGGTTGGGGTTTCGTTTAATANACCCACGCATGTCACCAACCCTTAAAACTACTCCCTACCACCCCTTCCCCAAAATAACTCACCATAGCTCGTCCCGTCACTATCCACCAACCATACGATCCTCCACCTCTCCCCTATTCACTAAACGAAACCCCAACCGGTAACCGGTTCCTGAAGAGACTAACTACGCCCAAGACTGTCTCCACCTACACCACAGCCGCTAAAAACCAATCTTGAAGTCGCCTAATACACGAATCTCGGTGATATCCTTTTCTCACAAAAACTTTTCAAAATATTCGCAAAACTTTTGCAAATCTTTACAAAACATTTCAGCTAGAGCTGGCCATAACAAAGGGCCATGTCAAATGACCAGGGCAACTAACCAGTTGCAAAATATTACTCAAAAAAATATTTCCCAGTTCATTCGTTTGCCTTATAGAACGGGTGGTCCGGAGCTCCCACAGCTATTACACGTATAAGAGGATTACATACTACAATGCTAATTTCACAGAAGGTTTCTGCCTTATAGAACGCAGACGATTTTAATCGACCCGAGTAAGGCGTAATACTTCATATCCTACATGGCCCTCCTGCTGCTCACACTCGCATACATGTTATCTAAAACTCTCTCTCGCAATCGGTTGTACACACCGCAGTAATTGTTCTTGGCAGGCGTGGAGTCAGTCTCTTCAGGAATCG
>NQII01006050.1:52898-84185 GCA_002778355.1 Clitarchus hookeri
GGGGGGGGGGGTGAGTGTGGGGTTAACGTTATATGCTCGTCGATTTTTAAAATAAATTTTTCAATTTTTTGTGATTTGTCTCGATTTTGTATCGTTGGGAAGGGTTGCATGGGGAGGGGGCGTGGTGAGGGTTGATGGAGGGAGCGAGGGGTAGGGTAACATTTTGTCTTCCTGGATTTGTAGAATTTTGTAAATTTTTGTGATTTTTGTGATATTTTAAACATTTTTTTGGTGTAAGGTCATTCAAGGTTACGAGCACAGGATCGTCATTCTAGGTCACGAGAACAGGGTCAAGGTCAATGTCACCAAAATACAATATGGTGGTCGGGTGCCATCACAACATGGCCGCCCGCCTGTAATGTCGTAGGCGAGTAATCCGAAAATGCGATGCACGATACCTGCACCCGATCGCTCCAATACTATCTAGTGATTATATTAAAAATTACGTAATCTGATTATATTTTTATTTGCGGAGAATTACATTACGTGTGTTAGTCATTAATATTCTGTTGCTACCAAATACCCCTGAGCGGGAAATGCGACAGGTTTTACCGCAGAAAATTTTGCTATCTACAAAAAAATGACCTGCAACCTCTTAAGGCGCGGCATTGTTTGACTTACTCGCTCCCAGTTCTGACATACAGTACTTCCTCTAGGGTCTNCTGCAACCTCTTAAGGCGCGGCATTGTTTGACTTACTCGCTCCCAGTTCTGACATACAGTACTTCCTCTAGGGTCTAAACTAGTCTGGTGATGATATGTTTTCTTGGTTGGGTGGATACCATGCATTAGAAAATGCTACAGGAGAAAGATAGGTGGGTACCATGCTCTTTATTATTGGGAGAGGAGAAACTAGTAGAGAGGTNCGATAGCACAGTGGATCCTGGGAGGCGGGGTTGGGCTGTGGCAGACACGAGGAGCAGGATGAGAAGGGGTCTCGCCCCTCGCACGCATGTGGCGTGAGACGAGCAACTGGTGCGCGCATTTACATTGCTTTACTGTCGTCGAGCCTGTGATTACTTCAGGTGGCAGGTGAAGTTTTTACAGGTTTGTAGCTATGCTATTTTCTCTATATTTGTTTTTAATTTTAAATGAATAGATTAAATGTGGCGTGTTTTTTGCGATATTTATTTTTCTCAATTATCACTAGAGGAGAAAGATGAAATCAAAAATAAAGGGCGACCCATTCCTGATTAAATAATTAATCAGCCTTCATCAAGTAGGCAGGNGAGAAAGATGAAATCAAAAATAAAGGGCGACCCATTCCTGATTAAATAATTAATCAGCCTTCATCAAGTAGGCAGGAGATATATGAAAGAAAATTTAATCATTATGTGTATGATAAGCACAAATGTCTGCGTTGGATGTGAATCAAAGAATGCTCTTTTTTGTTTTCCTTGTTGCTGTATGGTGGTNTGATAAGCACAAATGTCTGCGTTGGATGTGAATCAAAGAATGCTCTTTTTTGTTTTCCTTGTTGCTGTATGGTGGTGACAAAATTTGGGTCGCGGCTGGTATAAATGGACTTAAAACATTTAAACGAAAAAGTTAGAAAACTTGAAGATACTACAAAACATTTAAATAATGTATTTTAATATTCTGAAGAGATAAAGAAAAATTAGATATTTTATTTTCGATTTCGGTAAGAAATCTAGTGTCACATGACGCCTGAGGGATGTATCGGAGTTCGTGAGAGATGGAGGCCCTAAAATAATAAAATAACTAAATTTGATTTTTAATTTATTCACACAGCTATTATTTACAGCATTAAATTACCTGTATCCATTATTACTCTTTATATCTCACAGTGAGCGCAATATTTAATGTATATTTCAACTCTAATTAACGTCCTTCTTTATGTGTCTGTTNTCTTTATATCTCACAGTGAGCGCAATATTTAATGTATATTTCAACTCTAATTAACGTCCTTCTTTATGTGTCTGTTCGGTTATTGTCAATTAACTCATATTCGTCATTAACACACGTTCAGTCTATCTGTTGCCATCATTTGTAATGTCTTTCACTCACGCATCNTCATATTCGTCATTAACACACGTTCAGTCTATCTGTTGCCATCATTTGTAATGTCTTTCACTCACGCATCCAGCCTAATAGTCCAGCCTACAGTCGCACTCTTCACTGCTCTGATGTTCGCAGTCGCAAATTTCCCACCCGCTGGTCACTTCTCTCGCCGCGCGGTTCTCTCCTCGCTAGTCGTCTATCTCTGAAACTTCCATTTAACAACTGCCAGCTCGGAGGCCCTTTTATAGCCGCTGGCCTTGACCTGGAAGGTTCGCCGCACGCCGAGTCTAGTTGAGAGACACGAGGTGAGTGATCCAGAGCATTCTTCATATGTCTCAAAGACACCCGATACCCAAGGTCTGAAGCGGCATGCGCCCTGATAGGCATAAGAGGCACGCTTTGTAAACATTCCTTTGACTTGCCACCGCCGCCGCTTTCATATAACTGCTCTGTCCTTCACTTCACTTCAACTTCACTTCCACTCGCTCTCGTGGAACAAAGCAGCGAGCGCATAACAGTACTTAATGAAAATCCAAGCGGAATGGAAATTTCAAGTTTACTGAATATTCAGCGTTTGCCAAATGTTCGTTTAGGTGAATAACAATGAAAATTTTTGTTTGTTTGTCCATTTGTCTATGTTTATTAGTATATAATGTTATTAAAATAGTTACTTAAAACTTGACTTGAAATGTTGGCAAAAGCTATTTTGTTAAGTTCAAGAATTTGATTATAATACTTATGTAATACATTCATGTCTATCATTTTTTTTCATGTATTTTAAGGAATTATTTGGCAACATATTGTTATACTGTAGGGCCTATGGCAATTGACGATACTAGGAAAGTTTTATTTGACAATTATAATTGAATTCAGTTTATTATGTGCAAGTTTTTAGTTGACAATACAATAGTATAAAGAAAAACTTGGTGAAATGTTCAGATTTTCTTTAAATATTCGTTAAAGCTGAGTTTTCATAAACTTATTTTTCATTTTCGTTTCAGTTTTAGGAAATCCAACAACATATATACTTTTTTAATTTTCGCACAACTTTAGAATACTGTAAAGCTTATTTCCACGCAAAAAAAAAAAGTTTGTGTAGTTCAAATATTCAGTATCGCTGTGCAGCCCTACCTGTGCTAAAACCCACGAGTCGCGACTGCTGTTGTGTATCTTTCTGCTTCAAGAAAATTAACACTTCCATCGACCCAAACACATTATTATGCGTCAATCAAGTATGACTGTAAATTTTATAGAAATTTAAAATGTCACAATAAACAAATTGTTACTAATTTATGCGTAAAACAGAAGTCACATACAATGTCCGCAAATTAAATGGTTGTACTAATAACATGCCGTAAAGACATTGGTCAATTATTCCTTCATAGTAGTCAGCTTTACTGAGAGCATTATTTTGAAAGAAGTGTGCTGTTGGGGATGGATATATTTTCCAGATAGCCTATTGATGTAAAAATACCCAGTGAAATGCGTACCTAAAAAGGCGAAACCTTCTGAGAGTAGTGGCATTCGAACCACATAGTTACTGACTCGGTGCACGATAGTAACGACCCACGTTATCGGATTGGAATTTAAGCTTTCCAGTTCGCCCTACCCGCGTATAACGTCTAGGCACAGCCACGGTTAAAGGAGAATCCCCAAGAAATGTCTGTGTAGTAAGATNCGCCCTACCCGCGTATAACGTCTAGGCACAGCCACGGTTAAAGGAGAATCCCCAAGAAATGTCTGTGTAGTAAGATTCTGCAGGCTGGAAATGTTAAAGCGAGTACTACCAACACTGTCTTGTTGCGGTTAGAGATTGCACACGCACACTCGTCACTTTGATAACCTGGTTTACCTTGACTCAACGACTTAGTCAAAATGCCATGCTGATTTTGGGTTTAAACGAAAGCCCTCGTTCAGATCTGCTATAAGCGACATAAGCAATATAACTCTCTAACGCAGAAGTATTCACCTTAAAAACACGGCCGTGTCACCGGCTCTGCTACACACACATACACAGCTCTCTTCCTACACACGTTTCCGTTGTCTCTTGTACCGCGGCATGTGCTGAACATTTGCAAAAACACATTATGTAGGTGACCATTTTCGGTGGTTTCATATTGGTTCTCAAACAGCTGTAGACTTGAAGTAACCTGTTTAGCATCTGTTTAACGTTTCACGTACTCGTAACCCCCTCCCCCAGGTATATTCATTCACGAGCGGAATGCTGCAGAATACGTATAATTATGACCAGTGGAACCGCAGCTCCTCTGTGGGAGTCTTCCAGGCCGTTGGCTGGCATGCTGCGACTTACTGCTGATTTTGCTATGGATTAAGTGCTCCGAGGTGTTGCGACTATTAGATGTTATCATTCAGGCAACAAATTCCTTCTATTGGACACCAGACTCGAAAAATTACATAACCTTAAGGGATTTACTTTTGAGTGTCGTCATTGGAACTGGCATAGTTTGGTCTCTGCTGAAAACATGTTGACGAAACACCAGCTCTGTGGGGCTTAAACAACATGTATAGTGAGGGAAATTGGGATGATGATGGTGCTTGGCATTGCAGTCAACGTGTTGGAGTAACAATGCCTTGACAGCGACGTGCCACGGGCGACGGCTGTAATCCTTCTCGAGCCTCCGCCTCAACTGCGCTCCTCCACTGCTCTCCCTTCATAAACTGCCCCCAGCCAGACTGGTATGAATAGCACTCGCACGGGAATTACATGACCAGTTGCAAAGAAACTTNTTCATAAACTGCCCCCAGCCAGACTGGTATGAATAGCACTCGCACGGGAATTACATGACCAGTTGCAAAGAAACTCACAATATTTACACACGCATCTTATGCCTTCACATAGCTTACACACCCTGCATTTCCTTTTCCAAATGCCACGGAAAATATCTCATTTCGTATCTGTGTTTCAACATGCAGCTGCTAGGTGATGAGGTGGCGGCAGTGCAGGTGATTCGTGAGCTCTTATTGGCTACTCCTCTCTCCATGACGTCACCACAGGCTAGTAGATGTGGAAGTTGGCAGTGGTAGGTGAAGTTTTTCCAAATTTATTTTTTTATGGTTGGTGAACGTAACTAACAACACGTAATAACCGACAGTAGCCAACAAGAATGTGTTTCGATGCCATAGAAGCGCACGCTCAGAATTACTAGAGTTTTACAGATCTTAATTCTGACAATTTATTGATGAAAACTCCTCCGAACTTTCTAATGACGAGTCATCAGAAACAGTACTCATATTCGGGAAAATTGACCGCTTTAATACGAAATTAACTAAATGCCAACGAATTTACTGCCACAAGCGGCAATTTCTGGTAACTGACTCCATGCAGCCATACATTCCATTGCGGCGTGTTATTTGGGAATCACCACCAGCACTTCGTCAATAGCTAATCTACTGCCGGTCAGAACACGCCCACCTCTCGCAATACAGCTAGCACTGCGAGTTCTAGTAGAGGACTCAGGTTGTGTCCGAACTATATCCATATATACACATGTCCGCACTTTGCCCCGCCTCTGACGTCTCCGCGCTTTCCGAACGCCTACTATGGTATACAGAGGCTCTATACTTGCAAGTACATGAATATGCTTACTTACTTGACAAACATAAGTAACTTGCGGTAGTCACCATTCTATTTTTGGGCGTCGTGAATATTAAATATTAAAAAGAACGCCAATTTGTAAAGTTTATTAATGCTTGCTGTTATAGAAAATATATACAAAATGTAAGTAAACAATTTTAGGTAATAAATTTCCCTTAGTTTCTAATGAACAGTTCCGAGACCTGCATATGAACGCAATAATTAACTACACATTTTTTATTTTTCGAGGGAGCCAAACGATGTCTACCATAGTGGCTACAAATACAATAGTAATAGTTTAATTTGAATTAGCAGGTGGACATTCGGGAGGCGTGTTCACAAGATGGACACACGCACAAAATGCATTACAGTTAACTCTTTGACCGCCATGTGTGTCAATATGAAACACAGCTGTATTTTGATTGGGCCATATTTATCACATTTATTCACGTGACTATGTAACTTCTTCCATTTATATTTTTTTAAAAAATATGCTAATATTCTGTATCTTATTAATCTAAAGCGTTAAATTCAATGAAAAGACCTTGAAAAAAACACATTTTATGAAAAGTATGGTGGCAGTCAAAGTGTTTTAATCACGAAGCAATTAAAATAACATTTTCAACCTTAGAACTTCAAGTATGAATCCCATCCGAATAGCGCGGACAAGTACACATTCGGGTAGGAATGCAGACGTGCAATATGCAGTCGACTAGTGTGTATATACTATTGTGAGACAGCCGTATGTGGAGAGACTATTGTGACACAGCCCTAGGTGGAGAGACTATTGTGACACAGCCCTAGGCGGAGAGAATATTGTGAGACAGCCGTAGGCGGAGAGACTATTGTAACACAGCCCTAGGTGGAGAGACTATTGTGACACAGCCCTAAGTGTAGAGGCTATTGTGACAGAGCCCTCGGCGGAGAGACTATTGTAACACAGCCCTAGGTGTAGAGACTATTCTGAGACAGCCCTAGGCGGAGAGACTATTGTGAGACAGCCCTAGGCGGAGAGACTATTGTGAGACAGCCCTAGGCGGAGAGACTATTGTGAGACAGCCCTAGGTGTAGAGACTATTGTGAGATAGCCGTAGGTGGAGAGACTATTGTGACATAGCCCTAGGTGGAGAGACTATTGTGACACAGCCCTAGGTGGAGAGACTGTAGTGAGACAGCCCTACGCGGAGAGACTATTGTGACACAGCCCTAGGTGTAGAGGCTATTGTGAGACAGCCCTAGGCGTAGAGGCTATTGTGAGACAGCCCTAGGCGGAGAGACTATTGTAAGAAAGCCCTAGGTGGAGAGACTATTGTGATACAGCACTAGGTGGAGAGACTATTGTGACATANTCCATATATACACGTCCGCACTTTGCCCCGCCTCTGACGTCTCCGCGTATATACCTTAGCTTTCCGAACGCCTACTATGGTATACAGAGGCTCTATACTTGCAAGTACATGAATTTGCTTACTTGCTTGACAAACATAAGTAACTTGCGGTAGTCACCATTCTATTTTTGGGCGTCGTGAATATTAAATATTAAAAAGAACGCCAATTTGTAAAGTTTATTAATGCTTGCTGTTATAGAAAATATCTACAAAATGTAAGTAAACAATTTTAGGTAATAAATTTCCCTTAGTTTCTAATGAACAGTTCCGAGACCTGCATATGAACGCAATAATTAACTACACATTTTTTATTTTTCGAGGGAGCCAAACGATGTCTACCATAGTGGCTACAAATACAATAGTAATAGTTTAATTTGAATTAGCAGGTGGACATTCGGGAGGCGTGTTCACAAGATGGACACACGCACAAAATGCATTACAGTTAACTCTTTGACCGCCATGTGTGTCAATATGAAACACAGCTGTATTTTGATTCGGGCCATATTTATCACATTTATTCACGTGACTATGTAACTTCTTCCATTTTTTTTTTTTTTTATAAAATATGCTAATATTCTGTATCTTATTAAACTAAAGCGTTAAATTAAATGAAAAGACTTTGAAAAAAACACATTTTATGAAAAGTATGGTGGCAGTCAAAGTGTTTTAATCACGAAGCAATTAAAATAACATTTTCAACCTTAGAACTTCAAGTATGAATCCCATCCGAATAGCGCGGACAAGTATACATTCGGGTAGGAATGCAGACGTGCAATATGCAGTCGACTAGTGTGTATATACTATTGTGAGACAGCCGTATGTGGAGAGACTATTGTGACACAGCCCTAGGTGGAGAGACTGTAGTGAGACAGCCCTAGGTGGAGAGACTGTTGTGACACAGCCCTAGGTGTAGAGACTATTGTGAGATAGCCGTAGGTGGAGAGACTATTGTGACACAGCCCTAGGTGTAGAGACTATTGTGAGACAGCCCTAGGCGGAGAGACTATTGTGACACAGCCCTAGGCGGTGAGACTTGAGCTGCACGCGCCTTAGTGGCTCGAGGGGCGTGCCTTGCCTTCTCACTTGACCTGTCGCGTGCTACTGACCCTTGTTATTGGTCACTAGCAGCGCCACTTCATCTGTGTTGGGCAACAGCATCGCTCGTCCTCACCAAGGAGATTACTCCGGCACGCACTCTTCTTCACTGGCGGTGACGAAGCTGCTAGAGCTCTCACATTCCACCACGGGAACTGGGCCGTGACCACAGAGACAACCTCTTCTAGCCAAGTCAATGACATCACGACTAAAGGGTGAACATACGAACTGTTAGGTTAATTTAGGCATGTGGTGGGTCGTATTCTGATGAAAACTATGGCAACTGTGTTATAATACAACTAGGTGTTTAACTTGTGTATTAAGTGAGAGAGTAAAGAGATTTGGGCGGTTCTTAACATCGAGGTCTTGAGAGCCGATTAATGTGATTGAGGTGAGTATGGAGAAGCGCTGGAATGTAAGGGCGTGGGGAAACGGGAGATCCCTGAGAAAACCCGACCCGCGGCATCGTCCTGCGCGATTCCCACGTGCGAAAATCCGGGAGTGAACCGGCTGGTGATTGAACCAGGTTCGCCTTGGTGGGAAGCGAACAGGTTAACCACTCAGGCACCGCGGCCCCATCATGGAAGGTGTATGAGGTTGAGTGCGCATGTCATGCGCGCCCCAACACTGAGCTGCTTCACAGAGCTATTACTGTATAATAACGTGGCTTCCACTTAACGTTAACACACTGTTTAGTTCAGTAACATTTTGAAATAATAGTACACTACTTTCGACAAAGTTGTAACTCAAATAATGAGTAGTGGTTAAACGAAATGTAAACTAAGGTAAAACTCACAAGAGACGGCTGGTTGATCCCCTGGCGTCGCCTAGGCCTCCTATGTTATGTTATGTTATGTTATGGATGTAACAACCGCATTCGTCTCAAAATAGCACTCCTATCCCCTCCATCAACTCAAGGAAAGATCGCAGTTATCGTAGAGTAGCGAATGTGGCAGGTTGTTTGAGAAGTCGCGTTTAAATTAAACATAGTGTGCGCTCTTGAAATGGAGAAATTATTCTGATAACCGGTGAATCGTAGATACTGATTGCTATGTAAGATCAGCCTAGTTGTTTTTGTTAGAGTATTACGATATTTTACACTGGAGAAACAATATTCTTGTGAATGCCACTCGTTTGCTATGGAAACAAATAGTTCGAATTATATCAGATTCAGATAAACTAGCCCATTTAAATGATTGGTTAAGTACGATGCCTTTTTATTCAATACAAGAATATTTTGAAAATCCAAATACAATGCCAGAGTTATGATCTTTTTTATTGCGTGTATACTTTTTAATCATTTGTTTATTTTAGTAATTGTATAAATCACATGTGTATTTTATTTGTATATTTTAAGTACATAATCTTACCGTTGTCTATTGTTGTACTTGCTTAATGACGATCAAAGCAATCTATCATCTCTTGACTAGATGGAGATTTTTGGACATTGCACTATTCATTCAAAGATCCAATCATCTATTTCTGATTACTCGAGGTCCATCCAATCCTCGTACATAATTTTGCCGATTTCTAACCATGATTTATACGACAATTTCTACCGAAATAGTGTTTAGTTGTGGACTCTCGTGAAAGCAGTCTGTAATTGCATCGACGTCGAGCATGTTTCACAGCCGAGTACAGATGAAAGCAAAGGAAGAGCCGCTCCAGTGGGAGCTCGGTGTGACCGCGAGCACCTCACTAATGTCTTCACTTGGCTCCGGCAGTGTCGCAGACTGAAGACGAGGTAGAGNGCCGTGACCACAGAGACAACCTCTTCTAGCCAAGTCAATGACATCACGACTAAAGGGTGAACATACGAACTGTTAAGTTAATTTAGGCATGTGGTGGGTCGTATTCTGATGAAAACTATGGCAACTGTGTTATAATACAACTAGGTGTTTAACTTGTGTATTAAGTGAGAGAGTAAAGAGATTTGGGCGGTTCTTAACATCGAGGTCTTGAGAGCCGATTAGTGTGATTGAGGTGAGTATGGAGAAGCGCTGGAATGTAAGGGCGTGGGGAAACGGGAGATCCCTGAGAAAACCCGCCCCGCGGCATCGTCCCGCGCGATTCCCACGTGCGAAAATCCGGGAGTGAACCGGCTGGGGATTGAACCAGGTTCGCCTTGGTGGGAAGCGAACAGGTTAACCACTCAGGCACCGCGGCCCCATCATGGAAGGTGTATGAGGTTGAGTGCGCATGTCATGCGCGCCCCAACACTGAGCTGCTTCACAGAGCTATTACTGTATAATAACGTGGCTTCCACTTAACGTTAACACACTGTTTAGTTCAGTAAAATTTTGAAATAATAGTACACTACTGTCGACAAAGTTGTAACTCAAATAATGAGTAGTGGTTAATCGAAATGTAAACTAAGGTAAAACTCACAAGAGACGGCTGGTTGATCCCCTGGCGTCGCCTAGGCCTCCTATGTTATGTTATGTTATGGATGTAACAACCGCATTCGTCTCAAAATAGCACTCCTATCCCCTCCATCAACTCAAGGAAAGATCGCAGTTATCGTAGAGTAGCGAATGTGGCAGGTTGTTTGAGAAGTCGCGTTTAAATTAAACATAGTGTGCGCTCTTGAAATGGAGAAATTATTCTGATAACCGGTGAATCGTAGATACTGATTGCTATGTAAGATCAGCCTAGTTGTTTTTGTTAGAGTATTACGATATTTTACACTGGAGAAACAATATTCTTGTGAATGCCACTCGTTTGCTATGGAAACAAATAGTTCGAATTATATCAGATTCAGATAAACTAGCCCATTTAAATGATTGGTTAAGTACGATGCCTTTTTATTCAATACAAGAATATTTTGAAAATCCAAATACAATGCCAGAGTTATGATCTTTTTTTATTGCGTGTATACTTTTTAATCATTTGTTTATTTTAGTAATTGTATAAATCACATGTGTATTTTATTTGTATATTTTAAGTACATAATCTTACCGTTGTCTATTGTTGTACTTGCTTAATGACAATCAAAGCAATCTATCATCTCTTGACTAGATGGAGATTTTTGGACATTGCACTATTCATTCAAAGATCCAATCATCTATTTCTGATTACTCGAGGTCCATCCAATCCTCGTACATAATTTTGCCGATTTCTAACCATGATTTATACGACAATTTCTACCGAAATAATATTTAGTTGTGGACTCTCGTGAAAGAACTCTGTAATTGTATCGACGTCGAGCATGTTTCACAGCCGAGTACAGATGAAAGCAAAGGAAGAGCCGCTCCAGTGGGAACTCGGTGTGACCGCGAGCACCTCACTAATGTCTTCACTTGGCTCCGGCAGTGTCGCAGACTGAAGACGAGGTAGAGAGATCCCGCTGGCTGCGCACAAACCAATCTCCGTGTACGACACTGAACGGCTTTTCTGCCAACACGTCTAGCGAAAACGGTGTGGATTGGATTTGAGGTTAAACACTGTTTAGTAAACCAAATGCTTTGAGATATTTTTATACTTCCTTCAACCAGTTTGGGATGCAGTTTGATTAAATTCATATTGGCGAAAGTGTTTTATTCGTATAAAAGTGGCTGTCCTTTGAAAATTAAGATTTAACAAACACTTTCATCACCATTGACCACGCAACTTCGACAGTTGTGTTCCTTTGGGGTAGGTCCATGTTGGGCACACGCGCATAAGACGCATAAGCCGTCTACCTGATCTTAAGTCTATGTGTTGTGCGGTAACGCCGCCTGGCCACAGCACAGCGCGATGTGGTGAGTGCGGCATGACCGATGGTTGTCTCCGTCCTAAAGGTCCGTAGAGAGCGCATAGTTGACGTCGGCAGGCAGACTTGGCCCACATAGCGACACCCACCACCACAAGCAGTTCTCCAATCAGCGTAGAGGGTATGTGAGGAATATGACAATCAGTTAACCTCGTCACTATGGTCCAGGCTGACTGTACTGGTAGTGATATCTGTCTGGCGCGGGAGAGGTGACAGTGCAGGCAGTCTGCGCACGGCTCGACACAACTAGCCTTGCCTACTGCTCCTGCACTCATTCGATACTAATTAGAGTGGATTGCAATATTTACTTAGGTCTAAACAACTTTGCACCTGGATGCTACGTTTGTAAACTCTTTAAGACACCCAGGCCGGACGTTGGACGAAGTTTGCTACAAGCGGAGCTTCATTATGAGCTGCAACGCTCCGCGCCTCCAGGCCACACTCATAATCCCGCCAATATCACCCGTTATACAATTTTGCAGTCTTCTGAATGCAACCATAACACTCATATAACTATTGGGAAATTAAATTTTTCTCACGTTTTATAATAATTTTATTATATTAAAAATTCCCTTTTCAAATTTTTATTAAAATAAAACAACATTTGTATTAAAATAAAAATGAAGACTTTTATAATCTTTATTACATAAATAGACCACGCATTTTTTTTTCTGAATCCATTGAAGCAAATATATTTACGTCAATAAATCCGAAGCTATATTAGAATATGCAAATAAATGATTTTATTCATCTTCTGATGCATTAAAATAACAATACAGAACAATACTTTAATTAGTAACATAAACCGAAAAGAGGTAGGCATACTTATATATATATAAATATAAATAAATAAATATATATATAAGATTGCTTGTTAAATGAGCAGTTTTACTTCTTTATAAAATGTGATATTTTTCCAGCTTTTACGTTGAAATATTCTTTCAAAATTGTTGAGTCATTTNGAAATGTTGTTTTCAAAATTGTTGAGTCATTTTCAATTGGGAGGATTTAACGTGGATAGGCATTTTTTAATGTTGAGAGAAAGCCAGACATATTTTTCCAATGGGAAATCACGTTTGCTGAAGTAACAGATGATTGTTCCATCACTAGATGTCTATAGAGAAAAAAAAAATATCACTCTTTGAACTTGTTCTCCATTTCGCACTTTCCTACGTTAACTGATGTGTGCGCATCTCCCACCTTTATTGTGTACTCGAAAGTTTGCATATCCAACTTGTAAAGCACTACACTCAACTATGAACTGTCGCAGGTTGTCAGTCATTTCTCGTTGTCTATTCTCCACAATAATTTGACATTTGGAAAATAGTTACACAGTTTTCCTTCAAGTGCTGTAACAGTACACCAATTCATTAATAAAATATACACATATTTTAATAGATTTTATTTCATAATTTATGTTATTTATTATGTATATTTTAATATATATAATTTTATTATATATGCTATTTTATTATATAGCGTACCCAACGGCATGGATGCTGGCAACAGCCGAATACAGATACAAGAATGACCACATACACTGCGAATTTATGTGACGTGTACACTGTAAAATATATATATATCCTGACAATTGTAAGGCAATATTTGCAAACTTGTTTGTGAAACACATCTTTCTTTACATGTAAGATAGGATTACCACACTCTGGAGTATAATTCACTTACATGGTAGTGGAAAATGCGTATATGCATGTGAAAATCACCATAAGACGAACGAATATCCTCAGCATTGTCTCAACAGTTGGAAAGGGGCGGGGGGAGGTAAAAACAAAACGAGACACCATGTGGGATAGCTTGTAGGACTATTCGTTAAGGCAGGCATACAACTAAGCAATACAAATCAATTTTTGGGTTAAAAAACTGTAAAATACGGTTATTAAATAGTTACAAATGAAAATTTTTATCAAAGAACGAAATAGGAAATTTTGTAAGAGATTTTCGAAAACCTAAAATTTAAATTCCGCCACAAATGAGCTCGGTAACTGAGGTGCAGACTAACACGTATCCGAAAAACAGATAGGTTTTTTTGTTATAATGTTTAAATATCGATTTAGGTGAAAAAATTTGTACACCATTATCTTTACCTCCGTATTTTTATGTCAAGGAAATAAATTAAGACTTGAGAAGGTGTTGACTTCCAAGTACTAACAAAGCCACTTAAATTCTCCACAAACTTTATTTTATAGCACACACAATAACTGGACAATATGTTAAATCAAATAATAATTATATTGAGTTCCAGCAATCTGTGGCAGTGAAAGAAATTATTCCGAATAGTTACTCTTAGAATGGCAGGAAAGTTCAAGCTAATAATAAGACATTTTTCAACAAAAGTTTGTACAGTTATTTTAAGTACAAAACTTGCAGATCACTTAAATAGTTTTTTATTTCCGTGGTTTTATTCAGTAAGCTTATAATCGCTCACCGTAGGTATGTTGTCGTTGTGGTGTAATGGATAGTGCCCCGGTCTCTCGTGTTAAAGGACTATAATCCGTGTGCACACACCGGCAAGAGTTACTTTTCTCATACTATATAGTGATATTTCCCTTTGCCTGTATTGAATTTTTCCACTCTTTCGTCAGGAACTTTCTCTTGCATTTAAAGAACAGTACTTTGTCATGTAAATTTACACTACATTAAAGAGGTGTAATGGCAATTTGCTTCCCTTGCATTTACGGGAATTTTACATCAGAATTTTTTTTGCAGTTTAGGCTAAAATCCTAGTGAAGTGTTAGAGGGTTTCAGTAATTGTTTGGTAAGAAAAATTCAAAATATGTGTGCTTATAAGTCGTTTCGGTGAGGAATGGAAGTGTGCATCCAAGGGGAAGATCTCAGTCATAAGTGCAAATGGCATCAAAGCTTTGGCATTGTATTTCTCTACTTAACTAAACTGCATGTATAATTAAGTATTTCATTCTGAATGGAATTATAGTGACGGAACTTGTCTGCAAAAATATTATTTTGCGTAAAAACTATCACTATACACCTATAAGGTTTCTTTGGAAAGACAAAAATATATTTCACAAATGAATGTGGCAAAATACCAGGAACACATAATTTCTTTATTAAAAATCTAAATTGTAAGAAAATAAATTATGGGAAAAATAATTTTCCCTTGCAGAATAATGATTATATCTATAGTAGCTGTTCGTAGTTTGCATAGACAAAGAGACTGACTGTATTATAAGTGGTCTTTCCTGATCAGTGGCGGCAGCGTCGTTACAATACCGCTCCTGCTTACGTTCGATATTGGAAAAGCAAGATGGCGCTCACCTACAATCTGGACCTGCTAGTTCCACTAACGTGACCGGCCCTGGACAAGACCACAGGCGACAACACTTAACAATAAACACCATTGCAATTTTGAGTGTAACTAATCTTCAGTTTCAACTTGAAGTCACCTCGTGTAGAAGTTCTCCGTACAGCTCCGAAGCAGTAGTAGGCGTAGATCTATTAAATAGTAATCGTGTTTTATCTCAGCCGGATGTAATGCAACAGATTCCATGAGTTGTCTAGGTATTCAAGTAGAAAAAAATTATCATTTTAAAATTAATATAATGTAACTTTATAGTAAATAATTATTAGTGTCAAAAGAACGAAAACTTTATTTCATGTATACAGGTTATAAAGAATTTACGGAACTTAAGTTTCCAAAATTATGGTTTAATCTTCTTCAGCAACTGAAAATTCCCAATGTTTCTAAACTGTCATCTAGTTTTGTTATCACCAAATGTAAAGAATCTGAGAAAATAAAATTTTAAAGAATTTAGCTTGTCTTTTTTTGTTTCCTATGCTTTCTTTTCCCATATAACGCCCCCATATAGTTAATTTTTTATGGTATGTTTCGAACATAATACATTCCCGTTATCAAAATGTGTAGTANCCGCCACAAATGAGCTCGGTAACTGAGGTACAGACTAACACGTATCCGAAAAACAGATAGGTTTTTTGTTATAGTGTTTAAATATCGATTTAGGTGAAAAAATGTGTACACCATTATCTTTACCTCCGTATTTTTATGTCAAGGAAATAAATTAAAACTTGAGAAGGTGTTGACTTCCAAGTACTAACAAAGCCACTTAAATTCTCCACAAACTTTATTTTATAGCACACACAATAACTGGACAATATGTTAAATCAAATAATATAACGCCCCCATATAGTTAATTTTTTATGGTATGTTTCGAACATAATACATTCCCGTTATCAAAATGTGTAGTATTCAGTCCCGTCCGTATCTAGTGACCACAGCTGTACTACACAGTACCAATGACGAGTAAGCAATTATGACTGATGGATATATTAGGCGTTTATATGGAGCGGGCAAGACCTATAGCACCTTTCAAGGGGCTGGCATTTCATTTCAGCAATCCACCACAACTTGAAGTCATTTGCTTTTCAAAAGTACTGAAACAGCTTTAATGAACGTACTTTTTTTTTTTTACAAAACGTGATAAGCCGACCCCCCATGGCGCAGTCGGTTCGTGCGCCGCTGGTGTGGGAGGTTCTGGGTTCGAATCCTAGGTAAGGCATGGGTGTTAGTTTAAGTTAGTTTGTAAGCAGTCCCTTGCTAAGTCTTCAGGCATAAGACCAGGGGACGTTAATAAGCCCTTTTCAATCCAATACAATATAAAACGTGCTAACCTTCGTTTGACTTGAACCAACACACGCCCGTGCCACGACCCTGGCGGTGGCCCTCAGAGTTGTCGTGGCTTTACAACCTGCCCCTCGCCTCGCTCGCACGTAGATCAAGCACTAGGCAACACTTCACATATTGACTGGCTTGCTTTGACAATCAAGTGCTTTTGACATTNTCTTCCAGCAGAGTTGTCGTGGCGTTACAACCTGCCACTCGCCTGGCTCGCACGTAGATCAAGCACTAGGCAACACTTCACATATTGACTGGCTTGCTTTGACAATCAAGTGCTTTTAACATTTTAGCAGCCAAAATATTACCTTCTGTTTCACGTTCCTCGGACGTATTACTCGTTCAAGGCCTTGTGGCGCCCGAAATATGCATTTCCGGCCATTGGTTCGCTATCTCAAAACACTCAGTTTAAAGTCCTCTACCTTCTGTATAATTATGACCCTAAAGGTTACAGACATTCTGTATAACTGACATATTCACAGTTGTACATCTAAGAATATACAACTCATACAACGCTGACAATATTAGTTTGCTCACGTTGCTACATTCAGGTTGGTGCAGGTGATAACGTTTATTCATCAAGAATAATTACATTCGATGGAGCTAAAATACGAAATTAGTAGCAGTAATTTACTGTTAACGTCACATAAAAAAAACCCTTCCAAAACTTTCGTGGCTGCGTTGCTCTAGAAATAAACAAAATAAAATACCTGCTCGGGTTGTAAAGTCAATGCAAACACTTGCTTGTTTTAAAACAAGTTTGTCACACGACAACGCAGTAGAGCAATAGTAATAAGCCAAGTCGAACCAGGCTGAACTGTTCCTGTTACTAGAACTGTGTTTAGGGAAGTGCTGAGCGCTTTACGCAGCTCTAGCTTTCTCGTATTGATTCACACGGTGTTTATCTGCTGTGTTGTGTTAGTGGAATGCTTGTCACTTGTGTCNGCTCTAGCTTTCTCGTATTGATTCACACGGTGTTTATCTGCTGTGTTGTGTTAGTGGAATGCTTGTCACTTGTGTCTGGGACACGCTGGACAGGCACGTGTGCAGTGACGTACTCACAAGTAGGTGGACGACCTGTCTCGCTAACTCTTCTAACGCACTTAGCACGACGAGACAACACGCCTAGAACCCGCCGCGCAGTCTTGCCAACTCATATTTACTGAAAATCGCCAAGGACAATGCAACATTCGCTACATTCCTATGTAATCAATAGAGAGACATTTATTTATGCCACTAGTAGGAACTTAAAAGTCGTCAACTTCCTATTTAACGTGCAATAAAAATTATATTGTCGCTAAACTATATTTAAAACGTTTGCTATTTCTAGCGACAAAATCGCTAAATTGGCAACACTGCTTCCACGGGGAGAGGACAATCTTCACTGCGGTTTCACGTCTTTGTAACACACTCCTTGCTTGCTCTTGCGTCAAGGTCGGTCCACAGCCAAGGAATGAGGCGCTCAGTCGTAAAACATGTTAACCAACAAAAGTAAACTGTCGGGAATCGCAAAATGAATGTTTGAGTGACGAAAACTATATTCGTCCCTACTATTTGTCTTGCGCGGAGTTTGAATAGTGTAAGGACACTAACACTTCCAGAAAGATGCNAACTATATTCGTCCCTACTATTTGTCTTGCGCGGAGTTTGAATAGTGTAAGGACACTAACACTTCCAGAAAGATGCTTCAAATGCTACACATTGGAACCGTACATGTAGATGCCTTGTTTTACAAATGAGTAATACGTAAACTCAGCATGGTATGTGCCATGTTTTACGCTAATTGTGTTGCAAGTAGTATGTATGTTAAGTGGTAGATACCATACAAGGTAGTATCATATTGATAAACACACAAATATTAACCCATTCAAGCTAATAAGTCAAAATATGCTCACATGATATGAACACTGTATTGTTAGTACATCTGAACACGGGGATCACTAAACATGTTGTATNAACTATATTCGTCCCTACTATTTGTCTTGCGCGGAGTTTGAATAGTGTAAGGACACTAACACTTCCAGAAAGATGTTTCAAATGCTACACATTGGAACCGTACATGTAGATGCCTTGTTTTACAAATGAGTAATACGTAAACTCAGCATGGTATGTGCCATGTTTTACGCTAATTGTGTTGCAAGTAGTATGTATGTTAAGTGGTAGATACCATACAAGGTATTATCATATTGATAAGCACACAAATATTAACCCATTCAAGCCAATACGTCAAAATATGCTCACATGATATGAACACTGTATTGTTAGTACATCTGAACACGGGGATCACTAAACATGTTGTATNGTCAAAATATGCTCACATGATATGAACACTGTATTGTTAGTACATCTGAACACGGGGATCACTAAACATGTTGTATATGTAGTTTACTTTCGTACCTGGTTTGTGGCGTGGCGACCTAGTTGTCACTGGGCCGACACACAGTCATACATGGTTTACGCTTATCATTAGAATGTAAGTTTTGTCAAGCCAAGGAGAATGTAAGTGTTGTCAAGCCAAGGAGAATGATATCCGAACAAAACATGTTTGCAGGTTAGTGTTGTGGCTTATAAAGTTGTTTTAATGGGTTAATACAAAAGAGTATGCGTTTAGCTTTATTTTTCTCTACATAAATACATTTACGNTATAAAGTTGTTTTAATGGGTTAATACAAAAGAGTATGCGTTTAGCTTTATTTTTCTCTACATAAATACATTTACGTTTAGATATGTATGCAGTGTGCATCCGCACTTTTCACGAAACAGACATAAACAATCAAAAACGATTAATCGGCAATTGTGCCGAATAGGGGCCGATGGGAAATTTTGTCCTGATGGTATTTCCGTGTATATTAAATGATCCTTTATTATTTATTATTTATGTCTTCGAGAGTTTTGAATGTGCCTCTGATAAATATGTATTTCAGCGACTACCCAAGCCATGTCACAAGGGGCTTGTTTGGTCACGTTTGCTGTCTACACATGTTTACGTGATGAGGCCTTCTATTATAGTGATTTGCCCCTTACCTATACTCATAACATGTCAAATATGTTATCTACGTGGATACCATAGCATCGATTCCCATAAAACAGCAATTCCTACNCTATACTCATAACATGTCAAATATGTTATCTACGTGGATACCATAGCATCGATTCCCATAAAACAGCAATTCCTACACGATACAAATGCGGTAATGAAAAAGATCTTTCACATTCTACAGGTTCATTTAATAGGTCATCCAATAATGCAGACAGTGATAGTACAACACTAACTGTACTTATGGCAATGTTGCTTTACATACTTATTAACAAAATACGTAGTGCGACTAACACGATAAGTGACTCGGATGCCATGTGTTACCTGCTTGAGGGTAGATATCTGGGTAAATGTTACGTGCCATGTTTATCAGTATTCTAGTGCCAACTGCGTGACAAGCATATGGCGGATGGCAATCTGGATCGTCGTCAATGTTGTCATCAGTACTACACTGTTTGTAACAAACAAACACCTTTTAACTGCATCGACACTGCCACAGTCAAGGTGGGAGCCCGCCATCTTTGTCATATTCCATGTTTCACTCCCAAACAGCTGCTACATACCATGGTTTTGTGTGCACTTTTGTCACTTTACAACAAACTATCCCTCATACGACCGTCGCATATTACTGATTCTTCGGATTCCAGTGCAATCAATATCTCACTTTTGTACAAAATGTCAGTTACCATGTTTGACGACCGAGCGCCTCATTAATATTATCGCTATACGCTGACCACGATCTACTGAGCGCTTTTGAAAGCCCTACCTAAGATCTGCTTCTCCGCCCACTTAGTGTCCATACATTAGCATTGCCACTTCATTGACACGCCAGTCAAGTGCACTGTCACATCTGTGGAATAGTCCACAATGTATACATGTAAACAATATGCTAATTCGTCCTCTAATCTGCGTAAAATAGACAGAGAACATTTTTTAGAAATCCAGTGGCCATACGTGTACGATGTAAAATCGAAACTGTTACAAACGCTCCAAATCAGCGAATTTGAGTGCACGTCTGTTGAAACTACTCCACCTGAATCAGTAAAATTATCCTGCAATTAATTTTAATTGCTGGAATTTACGTATTAAACAGTGATTTCTAATGATTCTTAGTAAATAGCACTGGCTTGGCAGAAAACCCTCAGTGCATTCCACTGAATATCCATTAGATAGCAGCACAGGTGGGGGTCGTGCCGGACGATGCCGCTGGTCGGCGGGTTTTTCCGGATCTCCCGCACTAGCAATCTGACACGCTACTACGTACTTCACCCTCATTGGCTCTCGAGACCTCTGTGTTGAAGAGCCGCCTCTCCACTCCACGAGAACATTAGGGAGTCCACGGAGGCCGGGTAGTCCACGGGAAAATAAACACTGCACGCCAGTTCAGAGCCTTGCATTTAGTGGCGATGGTGCATTTGATGAGCCTAACACTCTAGTCCTTATTGATCCCGCGCTTTCCTGCCTCAACCGCAGAAAATAGCTCTAGGTAGACGGCCGACCACAACCTGTCAACTCATCTCCTTTATAAGTAGAACAAGAGTACGCTTAAGAAAATGTAGTTAAGGCTGTTCACGGTAAAGTGAACACTGCTCAGTGCAGTGATTTCAAGTTCCTTACAGTTTATTAGTATCCTTCCGGAAATTGTTAATAAAAAATAAACAATATGTCCAATCAACACAGGGTGTACATTTTACAGCTGTCAAAGGTAACATCTGAGGTTACTGTAAATTTGTTGGTTATCATGCTTGCTGGGAGGGCTTTAAAAAGAGCTCACTTTACCGTGACTAGCATGTAACAATACTTGGGTTGATAGGCGAGCGTGAGGTAGTTTGTTAGCCGAGTCCACAGCCTCCTCGCACACACGTGCTCGTGCTAACATCATGCCAGTAGCCTACGTCAGCGAGGCAAACATCGCACACTGATTAACCACACTGCCGGCTAACAACTTCCGCAGGCCGGTAATCACTTCCAGCCGCACCTCGCTACGTGCCTGCGGCTGCCATCTCGTCAACCACGCGCTCTTCACGGCCAACTCAACACCTTCTGAAGCCGTGTTTGAGGTCTACTTGCACGCACTTCGTGCACATGTCTACCACACGTAACACTAGCATTGCCACGGGTCTCATCACTTTGTCCATGCGTCGGTCAAGTGGAGCTGCGAAGTTGTTATAGAAGCAAATATTTTACAAATCTGCTAATTCGAGCAGTTATATGCATTCAAAATACAGAAATCAAAAGAAGTCATTTCAGTTTTCACAAATGTTTGCAGATCACTTTAAATTCCACGTTAAGGCATGGCACTACCTTCCCTCCGTCGTTACCGGATTTACTGGGCGCGTGACAGTTGGTAAGCCCGTTGTAATACTCTGGTAAGGGCAGCGACATGTTTCAAATGTTCATTTGAGAAGTGGTCAGTTAGTTGTGAACACATGTTATGTTGTGGGCAGTACGTTCCTATGCACAGTAGTTCCTATGCACAGTAGTTCCTATGCACAGTAGTTCCTATGCACAGTAGTTCCTTCCTTCTTGCTATATCTCCCGCACGTGTACATTGCCAGCGTCAACCTACTCGCCACGAAGAAGGCTACGCCACAGACAACTTTGGCACTTCCTTCGCTGTACGGCTGCCTCTCCACGTCTTGTGTCCCACGTAGCTTCACACAATGCAACTGTCAAGCTTTTTTTTTTTTTACTTGATTTCGAAAAGTTGAAAAGTTAACAACTTAGCAGAAAATTTTACTGTATTTGATTGGCNTTTTTTTTTTTTTACTTGATTTCGAAAAGTTGAAAAGTTAACAACTTAGCAGAAAATTTTACTGTATTTGATTGGCGATGAAGCACCTGTTTATTAAGTTGAAAGGTTCTCGTCTGCTACAGCCTAAAGAAAACTTTTACCTCATTTTGCAGCTAAATAATAAAATACATTTCCTCAAACAATCATTAACACACACACACACACACACATACACACACACACACATACATATATATATATATATATATATATATATATATATAATATACACTTTGCAGAATCTGCGAACGCTTTTTCTTACACACACTTGCAAAATAGTTATTGCACGATTTTTTTTTTTGGCTTCGTGTGTTAAAAGAGCACAGAATAGTTACACCTTCGAATGATATGCTGGAAGTCATCAGTGACGGAAACAGTTTTTATGACTTTTCAATATTAGAATTATGCTCTGAGTAGTCATAAAATGCACTTAAAAATACGATTTATCTAGGATGAAGGGCACTTGATCAATAATTAAAGATAGGCTCGTTTAGCCAAGTTTACTCTTCAACACTACACTTTGATAATAAGTGTTTCAGCAGTAGTTTAAAAGCAGTGTCCGGGACATGTATCGAGAAAGGGCAATTGTAGTTGAGAAACGCGCCAGCAGAGTGCAGTCGTGTTAGTCAGAGACAGCGAGCCGGCACACGTCCAGTGTTGCCAAGCGTTCATAGCGGAGATAATTCCCCCTACCAAGGACTGGAAAAGCCGCCGCGAGGAAAATTACATTCCGTGCGCTAAAATATTTTAAACTTATTACGTTGTTTCTCAGAAGCCGTTCATCCAAATCGTCCCATATTGTGGAAATTGATGCACAGTTTATTCCTTGCAATCACGGACTGGTCATTTTTGTTAATAACCTAATACAATTTAAGGGGCCGCGGTGGCTCTTAAGACCTCGGTATTAAGAACCGCCCAAATCTCTCAACTCAACTAAGACAATTTTAAGAAATAAATGTCTACTAAACATTTGTGCACAATTACTGAAAAGTTGCAACGTTTAAAGTATGACGTAAAAGTTTTTTTTTTCAAAAGATAGACGAGGGATGAATCATATGAAATGTATGGAAAGGAAAGTGATTTTAGCCATATTGTTGTGGGGGGCCTGGTTTTCATGTAATTAGTCGATAAGTTTACAGGATTTCTAATCAAGGTGAATTATCAGGCATCGCATCTGAGTACATCAAACTCTCTATATATATTTTCAACACTAGGCCTATACGAAAGAAATCTAAAGATTCGAATAACCTTCCTGTTCTAGCTTCACCTCACGACCCAAATACACTATTGCAACAAGTTGGCGTGGGTTTGATTCTCTGAAGGGACACGAATTTGAGAAGTTACTCGACGACTGATTGGACTGAATATGTTAGTATACTGTATTTCATATTAGTTATCCAGATTCTGACAGTCAGTGAGTGGCAACTTGATGTATACGAAACAAACAAAGTGCCATTTACAAAATCCTGTATCAGCTGATGCACGAACGTACAAAAGTTAAAATTACGTTGGCTATTCTGAGTGCACTGCCGACGTACATAACACGAGCTGAAAATGCGCAATAAGAAAGAGTCCCTAGATTAATTAATACATTTTATTTTACTTGGTCACAAGACAGTGGTTGACAGTGTTACAAACTTAACTTCTTGATAAACTAGTAATGTATAAGTGTTCAAAATGAAATGCAGAATAAAACGATGCGTATCCAATTGTAACGCAACTTCGAATCCTTTTTCACGTATCCAGACTCTCCAACCATGTGCTGCCATCTTGCCAGGTACAGGCGTGGCTCATAAGACCCCGTACCATGCTATCTGTTACAACACGCCCTTCCACGCTATCTGTTATCCAGATTCCGAACTACAGCCAGAAACAGATTATAGTTTTCTTGTTTAAAATAACGTATTTACGCGCATATACAAATGGTTTTATTTTCCCGCGAGCTCTGATATAATTTTTAAAGTAACACATACTTCGTGTTCAGAGATTACGAACGACCCTACACACGTCCTCGGACCTCCCTAGCCGCCTGCCGCACCTCCCCCCCACCAGAGTAGTTCACCAATTGCCGCACGAGACAGCACCTCCTGGACGTGCTGACTCGTCGCACCAATTGATGGCGAATGGATACATAAACGAAAAGTAAACATTGGTGCAGCGATCGTCAACTGTCAAGAATGTGGCCTTCATATATGAGTGACAGAAGTTCGTAAGCACACATTATGACAGCCGTAGCAGTTCGAGTGATTACATTTCATATGACTATGTTATTTATCCTGTGGACTACTTATAAACAAATATCAGTAACATAATTAATATTTAAAATGTTTAATATTAAGGCTACATATACGAATACGAACTTAATATACAATTACATTTGGCTTCTACTCAGATGAAAATAATTAAAATATGAAATAATTCATAACTGAATAATATGGAATGATAGTTGTTCGTCTGTTTGATAAACCATTTAGCTAGAAAAAACAAATGTTCACTGAGTTGATGGATTATCGTGTATAGTTATTTCACAAAATAATTTGTAATTATGGCATGTTTCATCGACAATTCAATGAAAATCAATATAACATTTTTTTTATTGGGAAGTAAAAAAAAAAAACCAATTATTTTACGATTTAGTTAAAGAAATAAGTCCAAAATAAATATAAAGACGTTAAATGAGAAGTTTATAAATGTTCAACATCAAAAAGTGCAAATTTTATAACCTAACTTTTCAAAAACAAGAGGTACAAATTTTATAGTTACACGCAGGTATGAAATACTGTTTATCATTAGTTTTTAAGTGATGTGTTTTCTGCTCGCTACAAAAATGTTGTTCCGTTGCTTCTTAACCGATATAAATTCAAGACGTCGCCATAAACAATGAAGTGACTAATAGCGGAATCGTACTTTCCTATGGAATGTCACATTTACAGTATTTTGTTCCAGCCATTAATGCAGCCGTAAGCACGTAATGAAATCATCACGCTTACGGAGACGTTAGCGAAAACTCTTGTCCTATTGGCTAATGCGCACTCTTCTGTTCCTCTTTCAACCTTGTTCTCCCCCGAACTGACTTCACCCCCCCCCNTGTGACTTTGTGCTTACAACAAATAATGAGTAGGAGAAAACCTATTGCCACAGTTAGAATTAAAGTAACAATATTTTAGCTATTGCTTTATCTCGGCGAAAATGAAAGAAGGCTCTGGGACACAGGACGAAATACTACTGACGCAGTATACTTTCTAGAAAATGTTATATTAAAAAAAACTGTATTATAAATTGCGTAATTTAAAAATTCGGAAAAGTCGTGATGTCCTTTCCAGAGGTTTTATAACCCTTTATAGTTACACATATTGCACTGGATGTTTCTGTGTAAAATTATTTTGTTATAAAAAAGCTAGAATTTTTTTTAACGCGAAAATAAGTTATGAAACGGACAAATTAACGTGATTCAAACACGGTAGGAATATTTTGCATGTTCAAACCTATTGTAAATTTTTTATACGCAAAAATAGGTGAGAAATAATGTTCTATTAACAAGTAAAACTTATAAATTGAAGTAAATGCAACTTTTAAAAGCCACATCCGTCTGTAACACTTCAATGGAATTGAGAATAATTCTAATTAAAATGTAGACCTACTTGACACATCTAAAGAATGCGGACTTAAAATTTCAATGCAAATGCACTGATTAGTGCGTATTGTAAATGATAATTAAAATATTGACACGCATTGTACGTAGGCCCCGTTCCACAAATTGCTACGTAGGCCTACTACTTTTCTTAAAGTTACTGTATTGTGGTAACATAACTTCTTACGTCACATTTTTCCTCAAAATATAATCATTAATGCGAGTGAAAGGAAAGTGGAGATTTTGGGACAGAAAGTTGCAGAAAGGGGCAATGTTTTTTGGTGGATCGATGTTTTCTCCTCTTTCGGATCCTCCACGTACGAGGAGGATCAAAGTGTGATATGGGCTGATCTTTAGGTGAACTTGGCGTCTCGGTGACCTTGTTATTAGAAAAGTCGCAAAAATAAATAAAATAAACGATAATTCTTTGGAGACACTTGTCATTTACAGTTTACTGTTACAGGAAAATCTTTTGTTTCAAAATACTTTTAATAAAACCATTATAATAAATTAAAAACTTTCCTTCATAACAAACATTCCTGTGTCCTACGATCCGCGCCGTCCGGCCGCTGGCTGGAATTTTGTTTACTTCATAAAACTATTCAGAAATGGTGTAGTTATGTATAACATTTATAAAATATTTCAAAAATAAATAAATACAACTTTGTTCGTAATTCGCTAACACTCATTTCGCGGTGCGAGTGAAATTTACCAATGAGAGGTCCGATTTTGACGGTAGGACTTCTGTGTTTATAAATAAGTATTGTATATAAATAAGTAATACTTCCTGTAGCATATATATTTGGTATTGCCAAGCAACGCCATTACTCTCGGGGGAGGCGGGCAATATATGTTAAAACATACGTGACTGAGGAGGAGGGATAACGTGTATTATAGACTGTTGACGGTAAAGTGAGCACTTCTGAGGCCCTAGTTACTTTTACTGTCAGCCATTTTTTATTCTTTAACCACCTCTTTTAAACAAATATTGTCTTGTAAGTAATACACAGTCTGTATATTCCACCGCGCTCTGAAATCAAAGTCCAAGACTAAAATAAAATTTATTTATTTACATTCCATGTGAGAGCGCTTTCAAAAGCACTCACTTTACCGTGAGTAGCCTATACGTAATGGTATGGGTATCAGTTTGTATATTGGTTAGTGTCAACATTAGAGCTTATTGCCGGACATTTGCAATCGCCACGATTCAAAACCTTAATCACAAAGAGTTAAGTTTTTATTATTTAGTAGAAATTTAACTAAATATGTCTAAATGTTAACATTATATTGTAAAAACTAAATAAATAAATTCAGCAAAATGCTGGACTACGCAATTAATTAATTTAAATGTCAACACAATCGCATAAATTCCTTTTGGTGACAGCTATATTTATTTAGCTCTTAAATTTGTAAATTTTATTTTCACTAATATTAGTAACAATTGCATTTTATCTGTTTATCGCTTGTGAACGCTGTTAAAGATACTTAGAATGACTGTTACGAAATAAATTTATTTCATTAAATTTTGCCTGCGAGAAATATATATCGCAGTTCAGGCCAAACACGGACTTTTACACATTAATTTGTATAATTTATTAATTTACCACCAATTTAAAAGAGACATCTCCGGAATAGCAGCGCACCTCGCGACAGAAACTTTTCCTATGGCAAACTCTCCCATAAGAAATATGGGTTTTGTTCCTAACTTGGGTAGAGTAAACGTTACTGTACGTTCACGATTAATTGAGCGCTTTGGGAATCGATCTTTGAAAATGTCACTAGTCTTACTTGCATAACTGGCGTACTGCCTGGCATGCGCCCAGTAAAGTTGGCAACAATGGAGGGAAAGTAGTCACATTCCTTTACGCTGAGTTAAAAAGCGTTTGGCAAAAACATTTGTCAACACTGGAATTTTTTCTTTTGTTTTTGGTTTTTTTAATCCATAGGTATAATCGTAATAAAGAACAAATTTGTAAAATATTTAGTATAATAATTTTACAGTTTCATTATACCAACGCATGAATAAAGTAAAGAGGCCCTTGGCAATGTTAATTGTACATATGGTGTAAGAATACACAATGTGCGTGCAAGTAGATCTTAAGCAGGGCTTTCAAAAGAGCTCAGTTTACCGTGAACAGCCGTCACACCAACAGAACGTGCAAGAGTGCGGATAATAATTAGCGGCAAGACTTGCCACTAAAATAAATCTTCAGCATATTTGTAATTTCACATTTTGTTTTCTCTTTTCATGTGTTTAACGTGCTGAGGTTTTCATTTCGTCATACCTCAAACAACATTCCGAAAAAAGCTACCAAAAAAAAAAAAGAGAGAGAGAAGAACTCTCAGTAGCACAATTTGCCGCCAGAGCTCGTTCCTATCTGCGCATTACGTCGCCAGGGTCGCCGCACCGTGCTGCTAGCATGCTCGCTCTACTACCGCGACCAGACATTACGTCACACGCGTTTGTCTTCTCTGTCGCAACATTTGCAGCATAACATTACATTTAGATTATAAATAAAACAGAGTACAGGGCCCTTTAAAAATCTTCCGCCAGCACTCTCTCATGAAATAGTAGCGGTCGTAAATTTAAATCATTCTCGTTTAATTATACAGTGAGCAGGTGCAGTTATTTATTTGAAAATAGTCTGTGACTTGTTTTGAGTTACTCGGAAGTGTGCGCGGTTACTAAAGTTTACTTTAATAAATCATACACAATACCTAATTTATAAGAGAATTGCGTGTTATATTTATTATTATTTATTACTTAAAACATTATTGAAACTATTGCAGGAATTTAGTGACTGATTAACAAAAATATTATTTACAAAAGTTGTACAAGCTGTAAATATACGTGTAAAAACGAAATTAAATAACGATTATAATTATTATCACTCAAATTTGGAATTATATATACGGGTCTCCAATGAAATCCAGCCGTAAAAAGGATGTAATATGCCTTCCGCCTCGTGTGCAAAATGAAGGAACTAATTACTGTTATATGACACTTAATTCAGCAGCACTGTCGGCGAACATCTGTGCGGTGTTTGTAAGGGAATACCGCCACAGTAGTACTGGCGGGTTACGTAATACCTCTGCTTTTATATAGTTCCCTCTGTTCCACTTTGACAAACACCCGTGAATCTGGACTATTGACGGCAGTTTGACAAGTCTCCTGATTAACTGCACGTAACAGTCCTCCTCTGTCCTATATGGAATGTATTCACACAGGTAAGCTTGGCGGATATATATGGATGAATCACGTTAAGTTCATTGTGCTCACATACAGCGAATCTTCCGTTTACATACTTTACACAGCTGTCATTTTTAAATACGAAATATATTCTCCGTGTTTAGATATAAATATTTGACGGCAGGTCTAATGTAACAGTAGTGTATTAATAAACCTCTAATTCGCCATACGTATTGGGCAAGACATTTTATGGGCACGCTATGAGGATAAAGCGCAGGTTCGGTTGTATCACATTAACTTTTAGAAGAAGGGAGATTATTTCAAAAGTTATATATACTTGTATATAACCTTGAATCATTAACCATAGTATTTAAAATTTCATTTATAAGTGGTCAATGCCAAGAGTGTTAAAATGTACCATATTTTCGTTTGGAAAGTAAATGTTATATTATGGGTATGCACGCTTTCCTCGCCCGTGATAAATCGGAAAAACGTGAAATTAGCCTTTTTGGTAAAAATTGACTGGAAAGATTTTAAAATTTGGTTCCCAATGACTCCGCAAATATGAATATAATCAAAAAAATTATAAAAAGTTTTTACTCGCATACAAGTTTTTTTATGCATTTATGAGTGCAATTTTTTGTAGGAAAAAAATATAATTTTTGTTAGAATTGGTTAACAAGAACACATGTACATAATCTTTAACTACACAGTCTGCAGAAATTAATAAATATATTCACCAAACTAAAAATATATATTCAATTAAATTAATTTTATATAGCAGAAAATATTGCTCATGTTTGTTTTGCTTTTTTGTTTAAAATATGTTTACGAATGGTTAAATGAAAATAAATTCTGGTTAAGTATGGTTTATAAAGCACTGACGCTTTTAGTTTAACTCTTAATTTATGCTATTCGCAGTAGCTTTCAGACGCTCCTATCAAAACTTTACTCAATTATATTTATATTTTATTTTTAATTTCAACTTCTGTTTATTATTTTTTGATTGCATGCACCGTACGAACATTGTTTCAATTCATAAAATAATATTTAACTAACGTATTTCATACTATTATTAATAAATGAGAACTGATAGGATTTTGCGGATGTTTGTGAAGAAATGCAAATTCTTGTGAAGACTAACCGCCAAATACTAGAGATAATGCTACCACAGTTTGAGAACTTGTGAATTCGCTAACTGGTTTCTATTCATTCACTTCGTGTCCTTACATCGTCACGTGCGAACCTCAACGTTGCTCTGCACCCGAGTGGTATTGCAGACCGACAACGGTAATAAATGTCTTAAGTAATGGTTTGTGTATACATAACATCAGTTTGTTTCATGGTAGCTCAAAGTGATCAACATTAGAGGGCCCGGAAAGTTCGGGAAACTGACAATTACTGCGCTAGTCATTGTCGGTTCCTCGAACTTTCTGGAATCTTTAACATTGATCACCTAAAACCCCACAACCCTTCATAACTCACGACCACAGAATCATCACAATAAAAATGGAAAGAAAGACAATTCGCATGGAAAGTAATATTAGTCGCGTTATTTTCTAAATGATGAGGTAAATAAAAATATAGAATGAAAATGTTCGCTCTGAACAAATGTCAATTAGTTGGGAAATATGTGCGCGCAGGCGGTGCATCTAAGTGACTAAAGCTAGGCTGGCCACGGTAACAAGTGTATCAACAGCCGTGCACACACATACGCGACATATGATAGGCGAGCTTCAGAAATGGCAGCCGTCTGCGGACTAATTGTAGCCAGAAAGAAATGTGTGTTAGGTGTGTGGGGCCACAGCCGTGGGTTGTACGTCAATACGCCTGCGTTAGCGGGTTATATTTTCTTTAAGATATACGAGTGAAATGAAAGTAACGAAGCCGATACTTGGCTTATACGGCTTACATCGACAGAACTGTAAGATATATTTCGTTTGGCACCGCAATCAACGCACTAGAACACCGGGGTCACGAGATGTACTGCCCGGAAATTCTCTCTCACTTCTGAAATAGCCGCCGGTCGCCGCGGGGCCCCACCCTAGCCTCGCGCATGTGCGGTGCTAACTACGCCATAGTGTTGGAATGCAGGCGTTACGTCGCAGTTTTCGTGCGG
>NQII01006050.1:84535-103996 GCA_002778355.1 Clitarchus hookeri
ATGGCTAACGGAGTGAGGGCGACTGAAGGCGGTAACGGCCTGTCTGTGCACAGATAATCAGTTACGGCGAGGTTATGTGCAGTCTCCAGTGACTGTATATATTCTTCGCCATGCGGTGAAGACCCGCGAACCGAATTCCACATCCCCCAGCTGAGGCTCGAACTGACAACTCGGGCTGATCTCGGGGTGGCTGAACCCTTGTGAAGGGGCTGTCTGGCGTCCTGGAAGGGCTGGGCCTCCCTGGGTGATAACTCAAGCGTGCATGTCTGAAAATTGTGGGTACCCAGGGGATCAGTGTGAAAGCCCCGGCTTAGGCCGTGCTGATCGCGGGTCAGACTCTGGGTGGCATTGGTTGAACCTTCTGCTTAGAAGGAGATCTGGAGGTGTGTGTTTGCCTGGAGGGCTGAGTCTGTTGTGCCGGAAAAAGTCGGTAGCAGCTGCCGTGGAACGCAAGCGTGCTGACCTGCCACAGACCGAGTTTCAAAGGGTTGATGCATGCTAACGAAGGATCGACGGTCTGGTCCGCCTAGTAAGAGGACTCGTTTACAAAGCGGGTTTTGTAGAGTGAGGATAGCACTCGGCCCCATCAAGGTGGCACGTAAGGATTCAACTCCTTAGGCTGCTGTTGACAGGTGAGGTGGAACCGCCCTCGGGTGGAGAACCTCCACCCACTGCGATTGGAAAGAGCGTATTCTCTTTCTATTGAGAGCATTCAACTGCTCCCAATTAAGGAGTTACTGATCTGACTCCACTCGACATGTACTGATAAATAGCCTGGCAGAGCGCACCTCTACGTCCTGATAACTGACGTATGTCTGAAGTGACAACCATATGCCTGGAAAATCCTGATCTGAGGTTGCGCTCTAAAGTACTTATGTAAGCTCTGAATGGTTTCTCCTGTTATACCCTAGGGATCAGGTACAGGAGGGAGAGTCTTTAGGATCAAGCTGTATAGACAAACAGACAACATGTACCTTACGTGTAGGTACGATCGTTGGAGACGTACTCTCGACAGAACTCCGCGCTATGGGAATACCTTGCATGTCGCCACGAGAACGGATGTTCATAGAGACTTGTGTGGGTGTGTGGTGGAAGTCACACAAATGCCCCGGATTTGTGGCTGTTCGTTTGAATAAGTGCCCATGTGGCCACAGCACAGCTGTGAGTTAGCGATGAGAGAGGCGCAACTTGGATGTGTCGATATGATCAATTCACGGTCACTCCCCACTTTTCTGAAGCCCTGCTTAAGTTATACTTTCAGAATATTCCACTACCTCATGCAAACAAAGCTTAACCGAGTCTATAAAATTACGCCAGAGGGACAGCGCACCACATTCCTCCGCACTTAGTTTACTATTATTTTGCACGAGAACAACTTCTTACCAAGCATTACCAACACACCTATTTTCTCCCTGTTTCGGTACATATTAATCATAAATGAAATATAATTTATAAATAAAATATGACTAAGGCTTCAATTTAACCAAAAATAACGTACTGTTACGCGCTTGCTGCTTTGTTCCGCGCGAGCGAGTGGAAGTGAAGGAGAGAGCAGTTATTTGATAGCGGTGGTGGCAAGTCAATGGAATGTTTTGAATTACAGGCGAGCGTTAACCGAGAACCGCGTACCTGTTACAAAAAGCGAGCCGACACGATAGTCCTTTTTTGGGGCGTGCGCTGCTGTCCATGGCCGTATTTATTTTCTCTATTTATCTCAAGAATTTTCTAGTTGTTTGCTGCCATAGCTTCTCTAAGCTTGAATCGGGGTGCGTCGAACTTCAAGGCCAGCAGATTATAAATAGTGCGACGGGCCTCCAGGCAGGAAGTTTGAATGAGTGGCTGAGTGGCTGGAGTTTTGGCGATAGACGACGGACGAGCGAAAACGAGTGGCGAGAGAAGTGACCAGCGGGAGGAAAAACTGCGACTGCGAGCATCGGCACAATGAAGAGTCCGACTGGCGGGCTGGACTATTGGACTGGGTGCGTGAGTGGAACACATTACATGTGATGGCAACAGACAGAATGAAAGTGTGTTAATGATCAGTATGAGTTAATTGACCATTGCCAAATACACATTAAGATGGACATTAACTAGAGTAAAAATTTACATTAAATACTGCGCTCTTTGAGAAATAAAAAGAGTAATAGTGGAGATAGATAGCTTAATGCTGTAAATAATAGTTGTGTAATTAAACTCAAACCATATTTATTTCTTTTATTTTTATTACGATTTCACGAACTCATATGCCCCTCAGGCGGCTTGTAATAGTACTTTCATGTTATCAGTACCTAGTATAAAACGCTTGTGATACGTGAAGTATTTGGGAAACAACCAAACGCATGATACATGAGGTGATTTTTCAAAAGTTTGATACAAAAAGTGGGAAGAAACCGTGAATAGACTTTCGTGTTGACACAGTCAAATTGTGAGAAAAGAACTAACTGGTTGTCGCAGCTACTTTAACACTCACTCTGCAAACAGAACCAGAAGAACGAAATTTCTCTTGCCAACAGTTGAGACTTCGTACTGTTTACGTGACGACGAGGTATGCCAGTGTGCTTCCTCGTTCGCCAACATACTGGCAGTGCTCTATTTTATTCCAAAGATTGATTCCCGAAATACATGTTTAACAGTGAACCTTCTGTAGTGCTTGGTTCAAGCTATCAACCATTATGGAATTCGCAATAACTATGCAGAAACAGCGATAAGAGTGTACGTCCATTTTTATAGAAACTCAAGTTGTGTATAAGAGAGTTCGAGCCTAATGTTGGAGTGGCTGGGAGTCGACTCGGATGTGCTCAAAATCCTTGGGCTCGTGATAGCCGATCGTACCCGTAGTTGCTAACCCGGTATGTACACCAATACATTTGTATGAGTATGTGGCCATATCTGTTTTATAGGCATAAGGTATGCCAAATCAACAATAGGTATTAATTATCCAATAAAAAAATTTATTTGTCGCATTAAAATTCTACATAGAGTATTGCGGAGCCCTGCTGAAGTGCCTCTTAGTGACTGCGTAAATTTACTCTTAATTCAAATTATTATTTTTTTAATATCTTAAAGTTGTAGCACATGGCGTATTATTTGCGAGGAGAATTAATTTATGTCATCACAACTTGCTTGTTACTAAAGCTATCAAATTCTGTACACTCACTCAATGGCATATTGAAGTTTTCAGTATAGACTTGTCAATGTTTAAAATATTTAAAAACAATAATGTATAATAAATACTACATACCCGGCTTCCTCTCTTAAGTAGAATTCTTACGCAATGTTGGAATCTAAAAATCGTTAATTCCCTCGACAGACACAAGTATAAATATGCTACTCGGAATTTAAAAAAATGTAATTATAATATATATAAGTGACCAAACCAAACCCATCATACAAATATCAACTACTCTATCCTAAGGCACATCGAGCCACCATTTCATAAATCTTTCGATCAATATTCCATCCTTTCCACCAATCTTTCAATTTTTCCATTATTCTTTCAATATTTCCTTCCATCTTCCAATCTTTCCTTCAATTTCCGATCTTACCACAAATCTACCCGATCTTTACATCAATATTCCGATCTTTCCATAAGTCTTCCATCCGATCCTTCAACCCATCTTCTGTCCGATCTTTCAACCTAACCTTTCGTCCGATCTTTCAACCTAATATCTCGTCCGATCTTTCAACCTAATCTCTCACCCGATCATCCCACCCAATCTCTCGCCCGATCCTATCACCCTATCTTTTACCCGATCCTACCACCCTATCTTTCACCCAATCCTACCGCCCTATCTTTCACCCGATCCTACCGCCCGATCCTACCGCCCTATCTTACCGCCCTATCCTACACCCGATCCTACCGCCCGGTCCTACCGCCCACCCAAACTTTCAACTCCAATAAACTCTCGGCTCGGAGGCCTGTTGCGCTTAAATAGTACCAGTAAACCTGATCTGGAAGGTTCCTTGCGCCCCGAATTATGCAGAGATATGCTTCGGCAATAAGCAATATACACAACATTATTTCGTCGATAAATTTAGAAATTCAATCCGCTGAAGGTCAGCAGCGCTCGAGGCGCGATAGGCTTATTACAGTGGCACAAATAGGTATGCGCAGCTGCCTTTGTTATCGCCATCCACTTATTACATAAATACTGCCTTCTTTTTTCGATCGGCCATGAGAAGTCAAGGGAAGCGATGCAAAACAGCGGGTGCATAACACTGCCCTGCCCTCAAGTCTGTTCGTCCCGAACAGACTCTGCAACATCCGGATCTTCTTAGTTCACCAGTCGGTCGATGTGGGCAACTTTCGGCTTCGCCCGAGAACATAGACGAAAAATCCGAAAAAAAAAACAACATAATTTATCTTATTCAGAATCCTGTATGGGCCATCCCAACATTTCTGTAGCTTTGGGGAATACCAATTTCACCTCTGCGGGTTGTACAGCCACACAAGTTGTCCTTCTAGAAGTACATCACTCGAAATTCTCCTGTCAAGCAAAACTCATGAATGCCAAATAATCTGTGATGTAATTAGCTGGTGTAATAAGGGGCAGCAGTTTCCTCTTATTTCGATCGGTCAAACAGCAGATCACTAGGAAGGCGTAGCTCTCTTCCAAACAGCATCCTTGTTGGTGTTACCCCTGTAAACTCGTGAACTGCCGAGCGACAAGCAAGGAGAAACAATGGAACATTTATTTCCCTGTCCATTTCGTTGTCTGCTTCATATACAGAAAGGTACTGCTCAAGAGTGTGGTTAAGCCTATCGACCATTCCATCCAATGAGGGCGTGAGGCTGTAGTCCTAGTCTTTTTATCCTCAGAATATTTGTTACATCCTGGAACACCGCAGATTCAAAATTTCTTCAGTGATCGGAATGAAGCTATAGTGGCACACGAAACTCGAGAAGACATGCTCTGAGTGTGTCAGCCACATTAGGTGTTTCTTGGTTTTGGAGGGGCGTAACCTCAGGCCTCCAAGTAATCTTAGGCCACCAGTATATACATATACAGGCAAGGGACCCAGAGTGTCTGCCTTTCTCTCAAATGATACTCCAACATTGTATTTCTGGGGGTGACCTTGTCTGCTGGTCCTTTGGTCCCTTCCTCACAGTGCAGGTGTCACCCATTTGGCACCACTTCTCAACATCCTCCAGACAATGAAGCTAGTAGAATATCGGTCTAAATCTGTCGAGGGTCATATTAACATCAAAGTGCCTGCTGGCTGACATTTATGGGGTTATTTTATGACTTTGGGAACCCTCCATTCTGGAAGAACCAACTGTAAGTATGCGTGTTTTCCATAACTACTTTTCCAGTTCCTGTAAAGTATACCATTCTTCAGTACGAGGGAATTCCATTGTGCCCAGTATGCTTTAACTGCTGTGCTCATGCTGATAGCTTTTCTTAGTTTAGCCAGCAGCCAGCTTACTTCCACATTAGTAACAACTGCAAAGTGGGATCATTCAGCTGATTTTTCCTAATACCCTCATCACTCCAGGTAGGTGACCAATCACAAATTACAGAACCTTGAATTCTCGTTCTCTGTACCTTCAGCGATTCACCATTCTTGTCTTCGTGGTGTTCACAATGATGACAGAATGGCTCACATATCCTCCAAGAAGGCTGTATGAAGACGTCCAGATCTGTGCTGTATTTCAAAGTCATATTCTTGAATATGCTGTATCCACTATGCTATTTAACCTTCGGGGTTCTTAAATTTAACTATCCAGGATAATGAATCATGGTCACTACTTAAAATAAATCGACTGCCATAAAGGTAGGGGTGGAAGTGTGAAATTGCCTTCAGTATGGTCAGAAGTTCCCTGTGTATAACAAAATAATTTCTCTCAGGCTTGTGCAATATCTTACTGGAGTATTCTAATCGTCTTTTCTTCCCATCCTGAATCCGAGATAACAAAGCTCCAATGCCTACATCGCTAGCATCAGGATCCAAAATGAACATGCCCTTACTTTTATGGAATGTCAGAACTGGCGGAGTGATCAGAATATATTTTAGCTCACTAAAAGCATCTTCACACTAAATGGTATAATGAAAGTTCCTTTTTGCCTCGGTCTTTCATGCAGTGGCTTGGCGATCGTGTCGAACCCAAGTACAAATCGATGGCAGTAGGCACGTGATCCAATCCCAGAAAACTCCGCACTTTGGTTTTGTCAGTTGGTATCGGCCAAATTCTTCTCGGGGTCTATTTCAATTATGTGGGTTGACAGTATATGTCCCCAGAAATTTATTTTCTTTTGGAATAGGCGGCACTTCTTAACAACCAGTTTCAAGTTGGCTGCCACCACATTCTGGAATACAAAATCTACTAATCATGAAAGGTGTTCTTCAAATTTCCTTCCTATCACAATGATGTCATCTAGGGAAACCTGACAGATATCTGAACAGAGGACTTTTCCATCAATCGAATGTGGAAGGGACATTACACACCCCAAACGACATAACATTAAACTGCAAGGTTCCTTTCCCCTGGATGCAAAATACAGTCTTGTTTTGTACCTCTGGGTTTTCTTCGCATTGCCAGCACCCACTCTTCATGTCCAAAGTAGAAAACCATTGCGAACCCGCTGTTCGCTTCACTGTATCGTTTATCCTTAGATATGTATATGATTCTTTCTTTGTCACATTACTAAGCTGACGATAATCTACACAAAACCTTAACAAGTACAATGGGGGAAGAGCAAGGACTAACTGAAGGTTCTATCACATCTAATTCGCTAATTTCCTTCAGAATTCCCTCAACTATTTCATGAGAAGCTAGTGGTAGTCATCTTGGTGGCTGCTTTATGGCCCTGGAATCTCCTATATCTATGTGGTGGCAGTCCATGTTAGTCCTTTCAAGGTAATTTGGTCCACACAATGAAGGTATCCATATTTCTCCGCAGAAAATCTGAGACAGCATTAAACTTAGCATAATTTATGGTTACCCCCTGCTCTTACTAGCATTTCCTCCAAAACTTCTGGTAAATTACATTCCATTTGTTACTCTGGAAGCTTTTGGAACTTTTTTCAACACCTGTGTAACCTGCTTGCAAATCCCTATCGCAACCCCTTCCTCAAGAAATAATGCACTATCGGTAAAGTGAATAATTCTAACTGGCAATTTGTCAGAATTTGAAGAGACCAAAGTCCTTGCTACAATGACACTGCCTGGCAGGATGCCACCTTTCTGTGCTTGCTCAATTAGACCCAAACATATGACAAATTGTACCTTGATATCTGCCTATAACGATAATGTCACTAGAAGCAGGTGGCACAGCGAGTTGACAACATAGTACTGGGTAGTTAAATGGTGGAGACATCATGCAGTGTTGGCACCACCAACTCTATATTGCCTAAACTCAGCACACCAAGTCGAGTATCGATAAAACACCGTAGCCTATGTAGTACATCTGACCCGAAATACATTCATCCTTTATTTTTGCTATGCATTATTGTGCTCTAGTCTAAGATCACCCAGCGTCTATTACCTCTAACTGGTGTGGTCTTACCTGTTACTGTAATCGTCCCATACTGTCGTCGGGCGATCGCTGTAGGGGCGGAGGGAAGGACCGAGGATATCTGGTATTACTACTGCTATGGTCGCCTAGTGTTGTACAGTTTAGTTGAGAGATTTGAGCGGCTCTTAACAACGAGGTCTTGAAATCCGATAAGTGTGGAAGGAGATGATAATGGAGCAGCACCAGAATGCAAGGGCAGGGGAAAAGGGAGATCCCCAAGAAAACCCGCAGACCAGCGGCATCGTCCAGCACGATTCCCACCTGCGAAAATCCAGAGTGACCCGGCCGGGCACTGAACCTGATTCGCCTTGGTGAGAGGCGAGCAGTCTAACCGCTCAGCCAAAGAACATCATTAAGGCTCCCCTCCACTAGTGTTGCAACCAAGTCATGCTTCACCGACTGTACATGCAAGAACATTGGGGTCTTCCCTCTTGAAATAGCAGACCTTCGCCCCTCAAGATCGGTGTTAACAAGTTTTCAGAGCATGTTGTACTCTCACCTGCCTCGTGCTGCCTATTGTCTGGCTGCTGCTTCTGTTGCCGCTGCTGTTGTGCGTAGTAGGCTCTCAGGTGTCACGGCCGTCCACATGACCAGCATTCGGGCCGTTTGTGTGAGAGGCGGGGAAACTCTGCAGCTCGGACCCTGGAAGCGATGCTTATTATGGACGTCGGCATATCGTTCAATGTCTTCTTGATGCCATCGTAGTCTTCGTTCAGTGTCACTTCCGCTGTCGGACGTCGGAGTGTGGACCCCTGTCTTGCCGACTACCTCCTGAGCGTTTGTAGTCACTTATTTTACACTAATTAACACATGTTAAATCTGTATATTGCCATCATTTTAATTGTCTTGCACTCACACATCCAGTTCGATAGTCCCGCCTGCCAGTCTCTCTCTTCACTGCACCGATGCTCGCATTCTGCATATTTCAGTTGCACTGGTTACTGGTGTCGTCACTCGTTGCTCTATTGTTTCGCCGCATATCGCGTATGTTCGCAAAATTGCTTAACTAGTATCAGTTGCCCTGTTCTGGAAGTTCCTCCCCCCCCCCCCCCCCCCCCCCCCNGAGTCACGCTGAGAGATGCTTCCTCGATAAGCAATAACCAGAACATTATTATGTAAATAACCTTGGTAATTCATTCCGCCGAATTTCGGGAGTGCGCTAGCCATGATAGGCTTATCACGGCAAGCAGCTTCCTTTGTAATCGCCGCCCACTTCTTACGTAACTACTCTGTCCTTGTATTTCGCTCGCTCACGCGGGTAATGTCGAAGGAAGCGATGCAAAACAGCGAGCATGTAACAATATCATAATTATATTTTGAAAAAATCAAAGCTCCATACTTATGCCTACATGACAGTTTAGGAAATGGATGATTGGCAGTTTCTTACATCGTGTAACAATTCGACTTGAAGAGACAAGACAGGGTATGTAGAATTTAATATACTTAAAATGTACAAAATCGTTATAACATTGATAATTCTACAGTGAAAACTTTAATATGCCATTGAGTGTGTGTAGCAAAGTGATAGCTTAAGTAATTAGCAATTTCCGATGACATGAATGAAAATACGAGCTACTTCTTCAAGGTTCTGCAATACTCTATGCAGAATTTCAGCACCAGTGAAAAAAATCTGGTAGTATAAAGCAGATTTTCGATTTGATGTACTCTATGCCTGTAAATCCAATATAGCTACCGGGTTGTACGATTGAATAAGTGTGCATATAGGGTTAGTGGTTGTAATTGCTGAGTGCCTTCGGCTACATTCGGCAATCCTCGAGACGAAGACTTTACAGCACCCCTGAGTCTAGTCGAAGACCGCTGATATCGTCGGAGACGAGCCAAAGAACCCTCAGCTGCACAGCCATCCCATTTGGAATACATTAGACTCGAACTCTATTTTATGCACTACTTCGTCACTCTTATTTTAATAAAATCATGCGAGAACAATTATGCAGGAAAATAGAGATTAATAAATTTTCTTAATAACTTGTTTTTTTTTTATGGAAAGGGAACTGTTACTTTATAGACAAACCTGTCATAATTTCACCTGGAAGCCATTTCTATATTTGCATTTCTTTCATCCAGTGCAGGGTAGGCTGGCATGAGAACATGGCATTTTTTAGTGCTATAATTCTTCACTTGTTTGTGTGCTATATAATTCTGTCTGTGTTATGTTGACATAAATAAAATACGCAAATACCAGTTTCTGTTTGCCTCACAAGGACAAGATGCAAGATTTACATACAGATACCACAACATACTGGAAATAACAAATTAAAACGGCTAGGAATTACACTGTTGGACATGGTAGTTCATTCACTCTGTGGCATTACCTAAAACTTTATAAAATAATTAAAAGACTAATTGGTTGTAAAATATATAAAGGAAAACTGAGTTGTTCTCGAGCACCAGTTCACAAAAATTTTTGTTTGGCATATGGTAACACACATTACAGTACCATTTTCTTACACACATGAATAAATGCTGTCCTTTTGACAGTTTAAATTAATATTTACACACTCAGTGCTTGCAGGAACTGGATCGAGAAAGTCTGTTAAGGTCTCCCTGATATACACTGAAATGACTCTGTATCACAATATTGTTTAAATGTCCGTTTACTAAGGAGCAACGCAGCTACATTCTAAGATGGAGAGTTTTCCCCATGTGAAAAGCGTACTTGCCATGAATCATTCTGATCCTGTTGAGGTTTAACGAAGTTATCGAGGTACTTGGAATGCTCGGTTTCTGAGTAAAGCAGGGAATGTCACGGTACTCTGATTGAGCATTAGAAGACCATAGCTACTTGTTTATATTTCTGGAACACACTCAGGTTGTTTTCTGTTGAGATTGTCGCCATCTTGAGAGGTGGATGTCAGGGGAATAGTCTGCTGTTCGTGATATAAATAATATTAGCATGGTCTTTTCTCGTACTTCCTTTGGAAACTATGTCATTTCACATAAATGGCGGTGGTGTGCGGCTGTAGGTCCAATTGGTTCGCTAAACAATACTTTAGTGCGGGTCTGGGCCTCATTTCGCGGGAATGTAGGCAACCATGTAACGAGACATACAATCACGAAAGTTCAGAATAATATCCTCAAGCACATTCTACCATTATTCACGCAAATTTATACATAGAGCATTAGTGGAAGAGCAGTAGTTAAAGGCAGATTAGTATTGTGTGTTTGTATGTTTTTGTGAGAATTTGCTTTCTGTAGGAATTTGCTTTTGTGTTGGGTTGTGCATATAGTATTGGTGTATTTGTGTGGTTTTGTACGCATTTGTGTATTTTTGCGAGCATCTGTGCGGGTTTTGCGAGAGTTTGCTTATCCAAGAGGTAATTAAGTACAACTTTGAGTATTCGACACTTACATTGTAGACTTTCTCACCACTCTTTGCCTGTTAATTTAAGACAAGTTGAGTATTTATACGCTCTGACTTATTCTGTGCTGGAAGACATTGTACAAGAATATCTTTGGAAACTAAATTTTAATGTACATTTAACAGTACTTTTGGTAAAACACAGTTATAAGCACTTTGTATAAATTTAACTAAATGTTCTGTCCTTGCTCTCTTATCACTTTAACCTTTGACGCAAATAAATGGAACAGACACTGCAAGGTAAAACCAAAGCTAACCAATATTCTATTATTAATTTATTGAAACTTATTAAAAAAACCATCATTCTAAAGAAAGTTCAAAAATATATAAAAAATGAAGAGACGTATCCTATGCAAACATGTCCACAACACTCCTCGATACAAGTGCAGCATGAAATACAGTATAAACATTTACTGGTTAAATAAAAATTAAGAATAACATTTAAAAGCCAAGGGAGTAGTTAGATATAGTATGTTCTAAGACAGCATCTTGACAGGGACCCGGGAGCCAGAAGCTTGGTAAGGAAATGACAAAACTAATGCGTTTGCATTCCGCTTCGGCGGTGGCCATCTTGGCAGCCAGTGCCAAGATTTGCCAAAATTATTTCATCTTGTAGGAAGGACTTGCACGCTAATTGATTTAGGGAAGATCATGAGATAACTCTCCTGGCTTCGAATGCAAGCTCGTGGTGTATATAATTAGTAGGAAGGCCTTAAATAATAATTATTTTTGGGAAGACTCTGAGATCATCCCTCCAGCTTGGAATGCAAACATGCGATGTCTGAGACAACCTCTCGCTTGGAATGCAAACGCATGAAGTATACGGCCTCGTAGGAGGGGAATTAAATGATAATCGAATTTGGGAAGACATTAAGGTTAACCCCCCGGCCACTGCTTGTAGTATTTGCGTTAGGCGTAAGTAGATTGGTTGCGGCAGTGATTTCGACAAGGGTAACGAAACCTATATTAATATGTTTCTAAAACGATTATGGAATCACTCCCAACAGTAGAAACCATATATATGTTCGGAATATCTAGTAATGCATATGTACTTTTTCCCCTTTGGTGTAACTTACACAGTTAATCTTTGTTTGCATGTGTTGATGAGAACTTTGGAAAACGATATGTTAAATTAAGCACCTATTGCGCCACGACAATAAAACAATTCTGTGTTCTCAAAATTGAGACTTGCTGTCCTTAATTTAAAAGGTTGAGAGAACGATATGTAAAAATAAACACGTTGTCCACGTGTGTGTGGTGCGACTTGCAATCGGGAGGTCCGCGTGTTCTTGCCTGCATGCACTGTTGTACTGACGGCGGTGGGCGGCGTCTGGGTGATGGTACGTGAAACATATTTCTTGGTGAGTCGCCGACTTTGCGCACAGCTTAACTGCAGTGTAATATCAATATTTCCGACACTCGCGCTAAAGTGTGTGTGTGTCGCCTCGGTACACAAACGTATTTCTCGGTGGAGCTGCGCACATCATGTGTGGAAAATCACTCGTTTCCTGGGGCTGTACATGCCGAACAACAATTTCTCGAGGAGGTCGCCAATGCCTGGGGAAGCATTAATAATTTTAATCATACTACTTGACATATTTTATATATATATTTACACAACTCATGTGTGTGCCGCTTGCAGCCGTTGCCTTGTGTGTCCTTGCCTGGGATGTTAATAATAATTTTAATCATACTACTTTACGTATTTATTAATATATATTTCCAATAAAAACACCTTTCTAAGCATTGTATCATATAGTATCTCGTGAAACGACGTAGAAGCCAAACCTACAACGGAGAGGTCTGCTGTACATGTGTAAGTATGAAACAATTTAAGTATACTCGGATTTGGGAAGACTCTGAGATCACCCTCCCAGCTTCGCATGCACAATATATATATATATATATATATATATATATATATATATATTTCCANGCACAATACATATATATTTCCATCGCTCTCGCGCCGGGGGAGTGACTGTAAAACCATGTAAATGTGTTTTTCTCTTTTTGGGCGAGACTGGGGTGGGGCTATAATGTAATATTATTATTATTTTGAAGAAAATCCGAGTTTGTTTTTTAATACTTCCTCTTGGGACATGACTCAGCTGCCGCGGCACCCGCTCTATCCGTTGCATCGCCTCGGCCCCTCTTGGGATGTGAGAACTACTTTATGCTGACGGCCTGTAAGTCGTCCAGTGTGTGCATGCGTCCCCCCTCCTCCTGGCTCCCAGTTCCTCGGCACGTGTCTCTTCACATTTACACGTATTTTCTCGACGTGGCCTGCCAGTTGTGTCTTGGAAGTGGACGCGTGCGTACATGTATGCAAGTATGCTGCATGGCTTCTTTTTTTGCGTACTGACTGATCATACAGCATGGCTGCAGCATATATATGTCATGGAGGCATGGCGACCGTCTCTCTCTAAGGGACACGCCTGCCCCTCCCTTGCCCTGTGAATGCGGGAGCTCGAAGTGTGCACTCTATTCACTACTCTACCGAGGCTCCCGTCGAAATGGAATGCTAGTGGGTGCCATTTAACTTGTCATCTATCTGTTCCATCACTGCGACACCTCGTAGCAATGGAGTGCAAGTGCGTGGTGTTTTTTTACATGCACACCCTATCCGCTACGCTGCTGCGGCCGCCCGAATCGTACTCAAAGTTTGATTTCGGATGTCGAGTTCTTCGAGCAGATTTGTACTAAGTTTATTTGTCATTCCTTCCAATATCTTGCTGAGATGCGTCTCTAAGCTGCCTACACTCTCCAGTTGCATACATAATGTGTTTAGCATAGTCAAACCTGCACCTGATGCATTAACGTGGTCGTCTAGTTTCGCGGACAGGATTGTAAACCTCTTAATGTCGAACTGCCCGAGCTTTGTCTCGACTGCTGTGAACTTGGCGTCCACACCACTCAGCTTGTCGGCACTCTCGGTCACTATACACAGATTATCTCTCAATGTTGCGGCAAGGGTCGTAAGGGACCTGTAGTCGACGCGATCGCCTAAATCTACCAGTTGTGCTTCCACAGCAGGCAGCTTTCTTGCCACTCTGCTTTGCATGTTATTGGTTAGAGTCTGAAAATGTTTCGTCATGGTGAGGGACATCGTACTGATGGTACCGAGGTTCGCATCTAACTTCTTAATTATTGCTCCCAACACGGTCGTGTCATTAAGGTGACTGCCTAGATTCGCTCGCCCATGTGGTTCAAGGCTTTGTCATTAAGGAGACTGTCTAGTTTCGCAGCGAGACCACTAACCTGATCGCCTACATCGTTAATTTTCTTCTCCATAGCTGCAAACGCACTGCCTAACGTGCCGAGTTTCCCTACATCGCTGGATATGTTGCTCAGCTCGGAGCCCATCTTGGTGTACAGTACGTTCGTGTTGGCGAACAGATGGCCTTCCATGGCGACGAGCTATTGAGTCACCGCGGCACCCATTGAAATGGAATGCTAGAGCGTGAAGTCCAGTAGCCCGAGGCAGGCGTCTCTCTCGGGACACATCTGCCCCCTCCCCTGAGAATGCGGGAGCATGAAGTTGCACTCTACCCATTTCGTCACCGCGCCACCCATTGAAATGGACTGCTAGAGCATGAAGTCCCGTAGCCCGAGGCAGGCGTCTCTATCGGGACACGTCTGCTCTCCCATGTGAATGCGGGAGCGAGATGTTTTAACATGCACTCTATCTACTATGCTACTGTGGCCCCCATTGAAATGGAATGCTAGAGCATTACATTTAACTTGCCATCTAAGGCGTCTCTCTTGGGACACGTCTGCCCTATCCCCTGTAAATGCGAGAGCGTGAAGTTGCGCTCTACCTATTGCATCACCACGGCACCCTTGCTATGGAATACGAGAGCGTGAAGTCTCGTAGCCCCTCGAAGCTATGTCCTGGCTGGCGTCTCTGTTGGGAGCCGTCGTCTGTGCGTGAATGCAAGAGCGTGGAGTTGCGCTCTACCCATTGCATCACCGTGGCACCCTAGATATGGAATGCAAGAGCGTGAAGTCCCTTAGCCACCCGAAGCTATGTCGTGGCTGGCATCTCTGTTGGGAGCCACCGCGGTCGGTGCGTGAATGCAAGAGCATGGAGTTGCACTCTACCCATTGCATCACCATGGCACCTTGAATGCCAGAGCATGACATAACGACTGGGCGGCGTCTTTGGGAGCCACAACCAACATGGCCGACTCCTTGGCGTTGGCTTAGGGAGCTCCATGAACAAACATGGCCACCAGGGAATTTTTTGAAACTTTTGAAATGTTAAGAAATTTTTTAACTTTTAAAATATTTAATCACACTTTTAAAATATTAAGGCAATCTTTTAAAAACGTTAATTTTGAAAAAGAAATTTATAAAAATTAATTTTGTAAAAAAATAATTTTTTGGAAATTATTTTGCCAATTTTTTTTGCCATTTTGGCAAATTTTGTCACTGGCTGCCAAGATGGCCTCCGCCGAAGTGGAATGCAAACGCATGAGGTTTGTCATTTCCTTACCAAGCTTCTGGCTACCGGTTCCCTGCCAAGACGCTGTCTTAGAACATACTATATCTAGCTACTCAAGGGCGCACATTTGTTACTTTCAATTACGCCCTTCGTACTCTGGCCAGTCTCGCTTTAAGCTTTAGCGCATTAATAAGAAAGCATACAGGAGGCGTGTGCTGCTTAGTTCACGCCAGTGCGATACAAACGTAATACCGCAATAGTGGCATTCCCGTGCGGGTGCCACTTTTTAAGCGAAATTATGATAAATAATACTGATCACACAGAACAGTATGAGATATTTGTAGTTTTAGAATAGCAAACCACCATATGTTTCAAAGCTGTTAGACAGGGAGCAAACACACACAGTAACTAACATCGAATATTGCCCCGTGTGGCAACCTGCAGGGGGTCGCGGTGCTGTAGTAGGCAAAACACTGGTCTTTCACCGAAGTGAACCAGGTTCAACTTTCGGCAGGGAAACGTGGCAGACGTTGCCATGGACCGACGGGTTTTCTCGAGGCACTCCCGTTTTCCTTGCCCTTTCACTCCGTCACAGTTTCATCCTCACTTCACTTCATCCCCACCAGGGCTCGAAATCTGCGCACGCTCTAATACCAAAGCAGACGCAACAATAGTCAAGTAAACATTTAACCTCCAGTTAAATGTTAACCAACATTATCTCGCCCACAAAATCTGTAAACAGAAAGTCACATTTAAAATTATTACCAGCACCTAAATGATATGTTAAAGATTGTCGGCAAAGCTAGGAGCAGCATTGCTCTCGGGCAGTTTATACGAATTTCCCCAGCTGATAAGCTGTGTACTACATATTTACAGAGTTAGTGACTTTCCTACCCTTGACTGTATTGATCTGGCAACCCCGACAACATAATGGAAATAGTTGATAGCCAGCCTTGCGTTCCACAGACCCAACTTGACAAACACCACAGCGCCAGTATACTGTACTCGCGAGCACAGTATATAATATTGTTACGAAGTGAGACGGAGGCAGCCAGGGTACAGCCCTCGTAGTCAGGCCTCCACCCCCTTCACTCTGTATCCATGATTGAAACCCGGATATTCAGACTTCGGAAACACTACACGACATGGCGTAACTAAGCTATTTATACATTTTGCTTGGCACTAAAGCAAGAAGTAATTTTAGAGATCCTACTTGTAAAACAGGTCCTGGTGTGACGACAAGAGTGATACAAAAATTTTAAATATCCGAAATAAATTAAATGTATCAACACTTTATACATTGCTAATTAGAGACATAACTTTGTGTCAATTAACATAATAATAAACCAAAAATAAAAAAATAACATTTACACTTTCTGAGTTAACAACTAAACAAAAGAAATTCTCGCTATAATCTATTCGAGGTTTCTTCACACTTTTAGAATAAAACCTTTGATAAATCACCTCATGAATGACGTGCTTAACGGTTTTTTAAATGTGGCATTTATTTTAAGCGTTTTATTCCCGCGTTAACATAAAAGTACCGTATTTGTGGTTAAACTGATTTTATATTTATATTTTATCTATACATCATAATATTGAATTTGTAAATGACATGACTAAAACGGGGAGAAAATAGGTGTGTTGGTAATACCTAGTAAGAAATAGTTCTTACGCAATATCTTATTAAAGTAAGTGCGCACGAATGCGGTGCTCTGTACCTTAGTGCAATATTGTAGATTCGGTTAAGCTTTGTTTGCATGTGGCGGAGGAATATCCTGGAAGTAGAACTTAAGTATTACTTCAGAAAAGTTGAAGTAACCGTGAATGGACTAGAAGTACCGTATCACAAGTAACGTACGACTTCTGTTCTGATTGGCTGTTGCCCCATGCGTCACCATTCCCTCCCTCCCTTCATGTTCTGTACCAGGATCTCCCGTGCACACGACTTGTTATGTGCAGTTGTGAATTAACAAGTTCGAAAACATGCGAGGTCAGTTCTAGTCTACGCGACCCATGTTCTATGGTTCGTGTTATGCTGTACGTTTAAAACCAAGCTTTAATAGTTAGTAGCCGAGAAACTGTTTTGTTTCATTCGTTATTTTCGCAGTTACACTTAGTAAAAAAGTAATCTAGAAATACGTTTTTTTTGCCAGAGAAGTAAAAAATCAATTATCTAAGCTTGTATAATTTTATTTTTATCATATTGTAACAAGATACGAGAGGTGATTATCATAGTTCGTGATTGATGGAGGTCTTAATAAAAAATAAAATAACGATTTTTGATTTCTTAATTTATTCACACAGTTATTATTTACAACATTAAACTATCTATCCCCACTATTACTCTTTATATTTTCCGTGAGCGCAATATTTAATATTTATTTCAACTGTAATTAAAATTCTCAATGTCTGTACATTAGTTATAGTCACTTAATCCAAACTCGTTGCTGACGCATGTTCAGTCTGCCTGTTGCAATCATGTGGAATGTCTTACACTCATCCATCCAGTCTCTCTCTCTCGCTGCACCGACACCCGCTGTCCACAGACGTCTCTCCTCGTCGCCACTCGACGCTCTGCTGGCCCGCCGCTTCGCTGTATTGTCGCTCAAGGTCGCACAATCCTCCAACCTCTCCCAAACGCGTTGAGAGAGGCAACACTAATGAACCAGGAAATGCAATGTACCCGCGGTCTGGAGCGCGCGGGTTGCGATAGGCTTATCATATCGGTAGTTGCGGCATCCTTAGTGAACGCCGCCCGCTGATCACGTTACACTCTGCCGACATTCCTTCGCTTTCACGAGCAGGACATGGAAAGGGAAGCGAAGAAGAGAAGCGAGCTTGTAACTATGTCTACAGTAGGTTCACGACTAGAAGAAACTTTTGAAAACCAACCTTTGAAAAAACACCCTAGCCGTTAGCTACATGCATATAACATTACAAACAGCGGCGAGCGCGGATACAATCATGCCGTTAGGTTTCCAGCACAAAGAGAGGAAATAGTTCCAAAGTTTTAACGTAATTGTTAATTTATCGCTTACAAATGGGTGTCTAATAGACTTGTATCTTATTATGCCAACTATTAATGACATGATGCTAACGTATTTAGATTTCAACGTTGCTTGCATAATCACATGATCACGCACAAGGTGAAAGTAACGCTGCCATTTGTTTACTAACCTTCGTTCCTTGTGTTGTTGACACACGTGCCTGGGAATGCGTGCGATTATCTCGTTTAACCTATAATAATTCATTTATTTGTCTTGTTGTACTAATATCAGCTCTTTATTATTTGGTTTTTAATAACTCATGTTTTTAATTTGTGCTCACTTTCAGTTCTAATTTCTTTTGTTTTTATGTGTTTCGTGCAAGTGTCTTTCCTTTGCCACTCTATTCTAACGTTGCAGTATTTGCACATAAGAATTGTTTTCACATTGTCGAAGACGTAGAATCCTTCATTCGCAAACTCTGACGTCCTGTCGAAAACCGTCACAACCATTTTTAATAACGTTTTACAATTGTGCGAAACATCCGACTCAACCACCACGCCATTTTTTCGTCTGTAGCAATTTCGATCAATACTGATGATCTTGCCTTCGATGTACGGGAATTTATCGAAAGCCTCTAACAATCGATTGTAAATATATAACTACTATCGATTCATCAAAATCCTCGAATTTTGAGTTTAGAATGAAATGTTTTTCGCTGGCATCGCATATTCTTTTGTGTAAAATTCTCAAGATTAAAAACTTTACGCTTGTGGAATATCCATTAATAATATATACGTGACTTTTATAATGGGTACGTGCTTTTACGAACACACCTACACACACACACAGTGAAATGTAAACATTGCATGTAAACATTGCCATGTGACTGCTACATGGCAGTCACATGGCAATGTTTGTTTACCTTTGGCGGAAGGATACGAAATGGGCTTGAAAGTAAATCTTTAGCAGGGCTTCAGGAAAATCTCTTCCAGTCGTGAACCGACTATATGAGGGTACTTGAAGAAAGAAACCGTGAGCTTGCCTGCGCAGTTTCCATGCGAGGTAGAAGACAAGTGGAACCGCGCTGTCGTAGTTACACTCGTGCGCCTTGCGTGTAGCGGTTGGTGA
>NQII01006050.1:104116-114428 GCA_002778355.1 Clitarchus hookeri
TAAGGAGACTTATCACTGTCATTTCACTTAACTTTTGTAAGATAAAGTCATCTCGCTAGCTAATCAAAAGAGGGGCAGTGTTGTGTTATCTTCACTTTTCATGTTGCTTTTCGCTATGTCGTCAGCTCACGTTTTTTATATGCAGTGCATATATAAATTTTCTCCCGGAAATTAGGACGAAAGAGTAATGGAAGTTACGCTACGATTATTTAATATCTTTGATTCGTACATATTTGGGGAGCTTTACATTGCTTCATTTTATTAACTGTGTTTCTCAGGGGCGTATAAATGATTGCATGAAACACAAAATGTTTACCATTAAGTTTGCAATATTCAGTAAGCTTACTTCATAAAAAAATGTTTAATTTTCTCAACAGATCAAAGTTAATTGCATACGATTTAATCCCGTATACACGAAATACATGTATATATCGCCCAGAAACATGCTCTTCTGTAGGTAATGGCGATATCCTAGTTGTTTCAAAGTGAAGCATCATAAAATACCACCCAAAAAGACTACAATTTACGTACACGCGAAATAGTAGGTTGATGCGGGTTTCGTGTAACGTGGAGTGGAATGTGTAAGGATTGGGGCAGCTCTTAATATTGGGGCCTTGAAAGCCGACGCGGGTGAAGCGAGGCGAGAATGGAGCGGTGCCGTAAGGGTGGGGAAAACTGTAGAGCTCCGAGAAAACCGGCCGACCAGCTGCATCGTCCGGCACGAAAATCCGGGTTAGTCCCCTGCCGGCAATGGAACACGGTTCGCATGGGTTTGTGGTCTGACCACTAGACTACCGCGGTTTCCTACGTGTAACGTGAAGTCAACATAATGCCGGCCCTAGTGTCACCCGTATTCCTCCCTTGCTTCAGTGCCTGGAAGGTGTTTGGTGGAGCAGCCACAGGAAGGAGGAGGAGATATGACTGCTTCTGCCATGACCTTGGCCAGTGCCGTGCCGTGCCTGGCATGGCGAGCTCCTCAGCGCCATGCCATGCTCTCTGCTGCCCGAGCACTCGCCACACACCACCTTCTCTTAACTCTAGGCTCTTCCATGTGGTTTACGTAAAGCATTCACTTTTATGTTCATCAAGAAAATACTCCCCTTTCCATCTTAACATTGACTCTGATTAATTTTCCATATTAGCTTATATAAATACATATTTTCGCGACATTTCCTTCGCCAACTTCGCGGTCTTTAGTAGTATACAGGTTGTTCAGAAATTAAACGCTCACACTACGGGAGGTGATTCCTAAGACATCGTATACATAAACGGAATATTAAAAAAGTTATAGGGCTATGAAAATTGGGTTTTGAAAACGTATTTTGGCTGAATGCCTTGTACTTTCTNGGGTTTTGAAAACGTATTTTGGCTGAATGCCTTGTACTTTCTGCCAGCGGTAGGGATAGTGGCGATGTACCCGCAGTACGTCCCACGCGGTCGAATGGGACACGCCCATTTGGCGCGCTATGGAGTGTGTACTAGAGGAGGGCATGTCGTTGATGTGCTGACGTCACTTCCTCAAGCCGAACAGTGCGCACAGACCGAGGACGGCCAACATTACGCATGTGTCTCTGCAACATGGGAAGCATAAGTCACCTTTATCTGCGGACTTTGTTTTACAAGGCATTTGGCGAAAATACATTTTCAAAACCCAATATTCACAGGCTCATATCTCCTCAACCGTCTAGGTGTCCTGTATATTTTCGGCTTCATCTTTCATAAGGAATCCCTTCCCGTAGTTTGAGCGTTTGATCTCCGAACAACCTGTATTATATACAAATAAACATTATATACTGTTATTTCTTAACCAATATTCCTACTCTCCCCATTCCCGTTTCACACACTTTCTCTCCGAAATTTCCCATGTGTTTATACAAACAGTAAATACATATCGAGTTACTGTAGTCAAAACCATAAAAATTCCTTTTTGAAAAACGCTTGTTCCAAGTTTATTAGCTTTGTACCTGAACTATTTTTTGATTGGCTGCGCTCAGAGCACAGCTCACAGAAAAGTTAGTCGGCTGACTTCGTGTACGCCGTGCGTGTGCTATTTTTCTGTGCGTATGCTATGCGTCAATGCAGCAACTGTTATCTATTCATGTCCGTGTGTCTGTGTTGTATGCGTGCTGCTGCGAATGCAGCCTAGGCTCGACTGCAATGTGTGCAGGGGCTCTGTTCTCCAACTTTCCACTGTGTTTAAGACAGTTACCTCGTAACTATCTTTACGAGCAGAAATTCATACAACATGGACAAGTAGTATTCTTGTGACTCAAAATGTCGCCATGACGACAACCTTTCGAATGTCTCGTGCACGCAGTAAACGTGGAGGGAGAGACATAACTCTCATTTCAACAATCGAAACTTTTTTTGTAAACAAACCTCTCGTGAGCCAACATTTCTGAGCAACTAAATAATGATTACATTTGTTTGTATGATTAAAAAAATGTAGTTTCCAGCGTATACCTTCCTTGCAAAACCGGCATAAAGCAAATTATTACCTTTCCTGTAGACGTTTACTGACATAACCCCAAGATATTGTAGTTATTTATTCACGTTGCAGACAGTCGCCGTTGCTCGTTATTAGGAAATATACCCTCACCTATCCTAAATTTTCAAAAATTTAATTGACTATGTATTGTTAAAAGATGCTAGGGGGCGCATCAGAGCTCGTGAAGTATAGATGTCTTATCAAAAATAAAGTAACTAAATTTCATTTAAAAATGATTTATTATGCTATGAATATTTACACAGTTATTATTTACAACATTAAATTGTGTATCTTCTATTAAACTGTTAAACCAGTAGAAAAATTATATATAAAATAAGCAAATAAATTAATAAACCCTATTGATTACTCTTGTCATTCTCGTTAAGCGCAATATTTAATTTCTATCTCAATTTTATTTAAAGTCCTGATCACTGTCTCTATATTAGTTAGTTATTTAATTCACGCTCATTATTTACACATAATCTGTATATTGCCATCACTCCAAATTTCTGTCACTCGCGCATCCAGTTCGATATTCAAGGTCGTCAGTCTCACTCTTCACTGTACCGATGCTCGCAGTCCGCAGACTTCACTCCCACTGGCCACACTAGTCGCTTTGCTGTCCTCGCACACCTAAGGCCGTGCAGTCCTTCGAACTCAAGACTGTCGGCTCAGAGGCCCGTCACGGCCTAAGCAGTCTTACTGAAGTTTTCGCGCACCCGGAATCACACTGAAAGTCCGGGGCTATGATAAGAACATTCTTGCAACGATAAACCCAGACATTCAATCATTTCAACAACAAAATAAGGCACGACTCGCGATAGACTCATCGCTCCAACGGCACTCTGTTGTAAATCCCCGCGCGCTCCTCTGTTACCACTCTGTCCTTGACACCGTCCTTTGCTCGCTCGCTCGAGCGGGACGGGGGAAGGGGAGCGATGCAGAGCAAAATGTAAGACTATCCTTAAGCATACCAATTTACCATACTTGAGTTTAATCGGCTTAGGCATGTTGTTTTCTGTTTGACCAATAGCCTTCATTCGCAGTTATCAGGTGTCCTTTAAAAAGGTGTACAACTAGTGTTTTATACATTAAATACTTCACTGCATATCTTTGTCGTATTATTTAAACTTTAAAGCTGGTTTAAAGAGTTAGAAATGCATTTGCCCAAAGTGTTTCAAACTTCTAGCCGGTATCATCAAGGAGAATATATATATATATATATATATATATATATATATATATATATATATATATAATTTTAGTTTTCGGTGGAGTATCCATTGCTTTGTTATCCAATCACAGCAACCGACATTATCTATAACCACTGTCACCCATTTTTCTATTACCTATTTTAAAAAATTACATTTATACTCTGTACAGGGGTCATGTACTTGTAGAGTGAAGTAAATAATACATTTCTGCTCAGTTTAGAACATAAACAGAACAACCCGATGTTTCATTTTCTGCTAAAATAAATATTTAAACTGCGAGCTCTCATCGTGGTTTTTATATTCAAATAAAAAATTTATCCTGAAACTCTGTACTGTTACGTGCTCACTGCTTCGCATCCTGCGCGAGCGAGTGGAAGTGAAGGACAGCAGTTATATGATAGCGGTGGTGGCAAGTCAATGGAATGTTTCGAATTACAGGCGCCTGCTAAACCAAGAACAACATATCTCTTACCAAAAAGAAAGCCGACACGATAATCATTTTGTGACGCTCGTTGCGAACTTTGGTTGTATTGAGTTTCTGTATTTATCTTAAGAATGTTCTAGTGGTTTGCTTCCCAATTTTCTCTAAGCGTGACTCGGGGTGCGTCAAACTTTCCAGGTCAAGGTAAGCAGGGTAAAAATGTTGCGACAGGCCTCCAAGCCGGCAGATGGAGTTATTGAATGGACGAGTGGCTGAGTTTCAGCGATAGACGACGAGCGGCGAGTAGCAAGCAGTGAAGAGTGCGGCTGGCAGGCTGGACTACTGTACTGGGTGCGTGAGTGGAACACACTACAAATGTCGGCAGCAGACAGTCTGAAAGTGTGTTCATGATGAGTGTGAGTTAATTGACTATAACAAAATAGGGACATAGAGAAGAACTTTATTTAGAGCTGCGCTCAGTGGGAAACACAATGATTAATAGTGGAAATAGATTAATGCTGTAAATAATAGCTCCGTTAATAAATTAGAAATCAAATTTAGTTGTGTTATTTGTTTTAAGACCTCCATTCGTCACACAGTCAAATACGCCTTTCAGACAGTCTTGTAACAGTATTATCATAACTTATATAGTACAGTTAAAATAACCAAGATTCGTTACCAAAAATTCCTTTCTGTTACAATGTGCATGGCACTTTCTTAGTTGTAGGTTTAATGGTCAAGGATTTTAAACCTCTTAAAATAATGTGTCAATAGTTGTTGACGTTCCGCAGAACCTGAAAGAACTACTTCTGCGTACAGTATAAAATATCGCGATATGCCTCAAAAATTAAAAATAACTTACTACATGTTGAGTAAAATTTCCGTTCATAGTGAAGATTATTTAGATTGATGCAGTGTAGTAGTCACACTTAACACATACAACCAAGACTTAACACATACAACCAAGACTTAACACATACAACCAAGACTTAACACATACAACCAAGACTTAACAAATACAACCAAGGCTTAACACATACAACCAAGGCTTAACACATACAACCAAGACTTAATACATACAACCAAGACTGCAATATGACTGATGCGAGCCATCAGGTAACAATGGCTTGTTTTCTGAGTTGCGCTATCGCCACAAGAACATACTTCTTACTCAAATACGCCAGGGGTGTATCTGAGTTCGTGACGTACGGTGATCTTGATAAAAATAAAAGAACTCAATTTGATACTTTATATATTTATACTGCCATAAATATTTATAAGACCATTATTTACAACATAATATACATTTCCACTATTATTTATATTATTATTATTCCCAGTGAGTGCCATATTTTACGTCTATCTCAATTCTAATGAAAGTATTTATCACTGTCTCTATATTAGTTACAGTAAATTCACACTCATTATTTATATATTAAATCTGTCTATTGGCATGATTCCGGTCACTCTCGTCACTTGCTGTCTTTGCACACCTTGTTCGTACAACCCTCCAAACTTTAGACTGGCAGCTCGGAGGTCCTTCGCAGCTTACAGTGTCTCGTTCCGATCTGGAAGGTTCCCCGCACCCCGAGTCTCGCTGAGAGATGCAAGAGCGATGACCAGAACATTATTACAACGATAACCCCAGGAATTCAATCCACTCAAGTACGGGAGCACACGAGTCCCAATAGGCTTATCGTGGCGGTAGCGGCACTCCTTTGTAAATCTCCGCGCACTCCGCGGGTTATCGCCCGCCCTTGACTAACTGACTCGTACTCTCGAGCGGGATGCGGCAAGGGAAGCGATGCAGAAGAGAAGAAAGAACGCATCTGTTTATACCCACACGTTACCTAAAGTCGCAACAGAAAATTATAAATGGCAGGCAAAACATCTCGCAGGGGGGCAGGGGTACAAATGCAACCAAATGTTAGATGTAGGCGCTTTGTGGTGCATCCAAAATACGATGATTATTTCTTTTACCTGAAGTCTATTTAGGTTTCTAAGTACGAGTCCTATTAATGTATGGAAAATGATATACGTAACGGCACTGCTTAAGTATGGAAAACAAGGTACTGGATTCACATGTACAGGGGATGGATAAAATAATATGAACACTATGCAATATAGTACATTTTGTTGCATGTTGGCAACACTGCTTCCGTGTAAATAATGCGACGCGTATGTATTGCACAGTTTACGTGCCAAGTCTTGTATATTATATTTCAGTGTATTATACGCTTTGTTCTGCGACGGTTAAAACAAGCGATGGGTGAACTGTGTGATCTCTCAGACTTCGAAAGAGGGAAAATCGTTGGTGCTCGGTTAGCAGGAGCGTCTGTGACGAAAACAGCTGAATTGTTTAACGTTTCACAAGCGACCGTATCCACGGTAGTGACAGCATACACAAAACATGGTAAAACATCATCGGCGAAGAGGAATAGTGGGCGAAACCCAAAGTTAACTGACAGAGACCGACGAACATTAAAAAGAATTGTGGCCAGACAACATAAAACTACCGCGGCAAAAGTGACAGCAGAACTCAACACTCACTTGAGTAATACTGTTTCGACAAAAACAGTACGGCGGGAGCTCCACAAAGCTAACATTCATGGATGGGCTGCAATTGCTAAACCTTTTATAACGGAAGCCAGCGCTAAGCTGCGAAAGAAGTGGTGCCACGATCATTAAACCTGGACACTTGATGATTGGAAGAATGTGGTTTGGTCCGATGAATCATCGTTTACATTGTTTCCTACAAACGGCCGGGTTTATGTATGGAGAACCCCAAAAGAAGCCTACGATCCGGACTGCCTGCTTCCTACAGTCAAGCATGGGGGAGGTTCCGTTATGATTTGGGCGGCTATATCGTGGTATTCAGCTGGTCCTCTCATTCACATCACTGGCCGGATTACTGCGAATGAATATCTCGACATCCTCAATGATGAAGTTCTTACTATGACTAGCATATTGCTGCCAAACACTGCCATATTACAAGATGACAATGCGCCCATACACACAGCCAAAAAGGTTCAGTCTTGGTTTGAGGAGCATCAGAATATCATCAAACAATCGCCAGACCTCAACATAATTGAACCGTGATGGGGAGTTTTAGAGCAGAGAGAGAGTGAGGAGCAGATTTCCATCTCCAACATCATTGAAGCAATTGGCGGATGTTTTGGTACAAGAATGGGACAACATTCCGTTGGAAACTATTCAGACACTCTGCGAATCTATTCTGCGATGAATTGCAGCTGTTCTAATAGCAAATGATGGCCCAACACCTTATTAATAAATGAGTATTATGTATATGTCAGGTGTTCATATTATTTTGTCCATCCCCTGCATGTAAGACGGACATTTACGCCACTCATTTAAACATTGGCAGATTATTTAAACTTGGGCGTAGCCAGGAATGCATTTCGGTTGTTGAGGGGGGATTTCATATTTCTACTTTTGGAAAAAATACGAAAGCTATATTATTACAAATTTATATATTTAAATAACTATTTATAATTAATGGGCTAATATACAGATATGGAACCACAAAATGCTATAAACATCCTTCATGTTCATATGAGATCACACATTTCTTATATTAAAATAAAATGAAAGTTGTAATTTTGTTTTAAAATTTTATTTGTGAATATTTTATTTTAATTTTGTTTGAGGGGGATATGTCCCGATATCACCCCCACCCCGGCTGCGAACCTGTATTTAAATGTGTATCTTTAATTAGCATAATAATCAATATTGTGCTTTCCGTAATTAAACACGCCTTTACGGTCAAACGAAGGCAAAACTATCACAATATTAAACTTAAGGCTGTTGTGTGCCTGTTAACATTACTCACGCCACACAGTTATCTACTTTTGAAACTAATCAAATTTTTTAGCAAACAACCACAGCTAGTCAATTGCACCGTGCTGTTACTTTCACATGGTTGCTTTTAGACAAAGAAAAAAATAATAAACGTTTTCTAACAATAACATAAGTATAAACAGCAATAATGTATCACACAAAAAAAATCCGTTACACGACGGAGATTTGAATTGTAGAGTCTACAATCATGCGGTGCAGACCCGCGCACCAACCAACTGAGCTACACGCACAGCCTACAGAGTACCCGTGTGATAACGTATTACGACATAAATCCACAGGTATCGCGTTTTTTATATAGGTGCGTTTATTGTTTTATTATGACCGTGTGGGTAACGTTTCCTGCTACTTATGCGTACATTAAGTTTCATTTTGGACATACATGCGTTGTACAGAACCCGTAATCTTTTCGTAAAAGGACATGTAGGGCTTGAGGTAATTACTCGGGTGTCCACCATCCTATCAGTCCCAGCTTCGGGTATAGCAGACATTGAGAACACGTTATACTGTTGTGGAGTTTGGTCTTGGAGTAACAGAGATGGAGTATGAGTGAGAGAGAGGGTAGATGTCACAGTGGCAACGCTGCCGCCTCGACAATGGACTAATGCTACGTGGTGTTCAACCCACGAGCTACAGAATACCTTTACCCAAGGCGAGGCGCAGGCGTCTGGGATATCGAGCTGGCGTGCGGTTCCCGGGACGGGAGAGGGCGAAGGTCACACTCGCGGTGTTGCAGGTCAGTGGGTCAGCTCGGCGGCCGGCGCTCATAGACTCGCACGTGGAGTGCAACTTCTGCTCGGGGGACTCAAGTGAAGCCCTGGGAGACGAGTGTGTGGATACATGTAGGCGGCTCTTAACACCGACGTCTAGAGAGCCAATGAGGGCGAAGCGAGGTGGACGTAGGGCAGCGCCGGAATGCAAGGGCGGGGAAAACGGGAGATCCCAGAGAAAATCCGCCGACCAGTGACATCGTCCGGCACGATTCCCACATGCAAAAATCTGGGAGCGACCCCGCCGGAATTCGAACCTGGTTCGCGTAGGTGGGAGACTAGTAGTCTAACCTCTACACCACCACGGCCAACGAGCGAAACGCAATATCCTTCTCCCGGAAGTTGCGGTGTATCAGTGGCTAGAGCGCTCATCTCCCACCGAGGCGAACCGGGCTCGATTCTCGGTGAGGTCACTCCCGGATCTTCGCACGTGGGATTCGTGCCAGGCCGTGTCACTGGCTGGCGGGTTTTCTCGTGGATCTCCTGTTGCCCCCGTCCTTGCATTCCGACGCTGCTCCATTTCCACTTCGCTCAGTGTCTCTCCACTGCACTCCAATCTTTCTCATCCCCCTGTTCCTCACTCTTCGTTGTCGACGCAGCAGCTCCAACGTCGTGCACTTAGCTCTGACGAAACACGCACTAGCAGGTCACACGCAAGCCGAAGACTTTCCTAACCACCTGGTGTCAGTAATAAGACTGGACACCAACAGTGAAACCACACATGGCAGGACATGTACCAGCAGAATTGAGGGAATAGTGTGAATTAAGAGGAAATATGTTAAAATTCTACTTGAGTTTGTCGGTGGTAGGGATACGCGTGTGTTGTGAAACAGACTACCCTATCCAACTTCCTATCGCTCCCACCTCACCCTCGGCTGGCAACTCAACACCTGCCACGCTGTCTGGCGACTACATAACTCCACTGCGACGTCCTCAGATACTGTAAGGCTGTGGAGCAGGAGGTTTACGCTAACATCTGGCACTCGTGTCACTAACCATGACGTGCGAGTTGAGGTTTATATGCAAATGGGGGTTTAACACACGCAAGTTTTAACTGAAACTTGCACTATTCTTCCTTTTTCTTCTCCTACCATGGAATCGTCTTTCAAACTCCTTTGCTTACTACGCAGTTCTTTATTTTTCTAAATGGTACTCCTTCGTCGATGCATTCATCCTCAATCAACACTTCAGTTAACTGTCATCCCTTTAAGTAAAAGAATATTCCATATTCATAGACACGACACTGACTTAATTAAATTGGTTAATTTAAGTAGTTTGATTATGGGAACTCTGGGGCATCGGCGTCAGGCGTAGAAGACAGGAGCAGGCCGACGCCATCTTAAATTTCCCTTTTTTCCCATTTTTTTTTTTTCAAAATTCCTTTTTCCTCCCTTGAAATTGGCAATTTTTCGCTTAAAATTTCCCCTTCTCCCAAAATTTTCCTTTTCCCCCTCATATTTCCCTTTTCCGTTAAATTTTCCCGTGCCCCTCATTTGCAAATAATGGGGTTTTTTTTTTCAATAACAGGTAATTGAAAGCATTT
>NQII01006050.1:114479-136071 GCA_002778355.1 Clitarchus hookeri
CCCCCCCCCAAACCTCAAAAAATTTATAAACAATTATAAAAATTAAAATAAAAGGTTTTTAAAGAAATTATTTAAAGATGTATTATATGTACGAGGTCCGGGGTTCAATGACATGTGGCTCGACTAAACTCCAGACACGACCGGCCCTCGCCAGGTAGGGCAATGTCCAGCTCGTCCGCAATTTTGTATGTCGATGACCTAGACCCCGGTAATCTTTGACCTTGAAAAACCAAAAATTCCAAATAAATCCTATACAAATTGAAAAAAAAAAAAAGCGAAAAAATTTAAAATAGAGTTGAAAATTACACTGCTGTAACCCGTCTGCCACCTTGGATCCAGGTGACCTTGACCTTGACACAAAACCTTGACATTGGATGATTTTAACACAAAAAATTTGCAACATTGTTAAAAAATTCCCTAAACAATTACAAAAAAATACCAAAAACTAATTTAACGAAACTGTATTTAAAAACGTATTAACAAATTTATAAAAAATAAAATTTTGAATGTTTTGGCTTAGAGGGGAAGGAGGACTGGAACCGACCAGCCTCCATTATATGATGTCACCCCACCGCCATATTGAATCCAAGTGACCTTGAACTTACCCTTTGACCTTGACTAGTAGCTTTCTTCGCTATACAGCATGTAATGCAGCATGGGGTTGCGTTTTGTTCTCGGCGGCCTCTTGAATCTAGCGTACGATCGTGTGCGGGACAACGTACCAAGTACACAGTCATACTGTGATGAAGGCAGCAAGTCATGCATTGGAGACTTCCACATGTTATACACCATTTAATGACAATGCACATTAACACATACCACCCTACAGTACAACAAGCATAAGAGCTGAACTAGCTGCACTCAACAGGGGGTCCACAACACACTGTTAGAAGGGCGGGATTAAGGCCAGGTGTTCAAAATGTACACCTTCCATTCGCTGGCATGCCGCAGATTATAACCTTGCATCCTTGTAAGTGTATAGTAAAATTCAAAATATAAAATAATCTTGGCGCAACTTTGGGGGAGGGAATGTAAGGGAGAGCTCTCCAGAGCGCCTGCCGCTGGAGGGGGGGNTGCTGGCGTTGTACAGGTCAAACTGATAGCATCGCTCTTTACTACCGTGGTGTGCGACTTACGTTTTTCTACAGGTAATATGCGCACGCGAAGCAACTCTCGACGAACCGTTCTCGGCCGCTGTCACTACTTAACTGAACAACTCCACCCCTTCGTGCAGTGGCAATGGACTCGCCCGATGTGTTTTGGACTACTGCGCATTATTTTCTCCTTTGGACGTCACACTCGTATTCGCGACGTGAAGTTTTGTCGCCTGATCTTCAATGTCTTCTGGTGTATTCCTGTACACAAGTTCCTCAAGGAAGTTTTATTCATTCCTTTTTGGATTTGGTTTCGTTTCACCGCAACTAAAATATTTTCTGTCAGGGCACAGGACATATCTTAAAATATATTTTTAGTCTACAATAATTTCCCCATGTTCTCGTTGCACCTGTAACTGCAATAAAGATTAACACATTATTTACAATTTTTCAGTCTCTTATGAGAAAATACAGCCTGAAATCAGTCAATGATAGTTCCAGGAACTCTGTAAATATTCTCGTGTGTAATAATAAGGTTTAAATTTTAATACTAAAGTTTAACAGTAATTTAAACTTGTGTGCCACAATAAAGTTTTCCGTACAAGCTGGGGTGGAAGCTTCCTCGAGGCCTGTTATCCGTGCCTTCATGCAAGCAGGTATGGAGACTTCTACGGAATAACTAGTCACACGATACTTACTGCTGCACAAGTAAAGGCAAGTGCGTTTTTTATGATCTTAATTCTTCAGCTGTGGTTCAGGAACAATCTTCTCCACTCAAGACTTCACATTATCCATTTATGCACAGAGCCTAATTTTTTTTTATGATAACTGGAATTTTTATGTTAAATAAACATGAACGTTTACCGTAATTTTCACGTAATGCTGTAATAGCATCAGTAAATACATAGGTTTTTTTTTATATTTACTATTTATTCGTATTTACGGTTTTATCTGGAATAAAATAAAAACAATTACAACTACCGCCAATACCGTTACCTTGTCTCTGATTGGCTGAAATTTCAACCTTGTAGGAAACATTCCATCAAAAATTGCACACGACCAATTTTTAAAAACGTCCATGAAAACTGTTAGCAGATGGACAAATCTTCCATAGAACAATTCATACGAGCGGCCATGCAGACTTGCAATTAAGGAAACTCCCACAGTGGCGCATGGGCTTTATAAAGAGATATAAACAAACACAATATGGCAAGGATGGTGAATCCACAAGGGAATGTCTAAGAGATGGAGGTCTTGCGGTGCAGTCTCATCACGTCGTATCCACACACCTGAGACGGTGGTGAAGGTGGTTGCACACTGCTCGTCACAGGCGCATAGTTACAACAGTTAGATGGTTCTGTACGTAATTTCGTACGCAACTCGAGTGTCTCGGATACCACCACTCGCAAGTGGTAGGGTTCAACAAGTGGTAGGGTTCAACAAGTGGTAAGGTTCAACAGCTTTTTTATGTAGTTGTGGAGGTGATCCACCCACGACCATACGCTATATTCGCGGGCTCGTTGCGGACAAACTGCCAGCCATAATACAAAATTACCCGTATATTTTCTTCTCAGTTGACACTTAAATACTCAATCTTGGCGTCGTAATCCGCCATTTTTTTTTACACAATGCGTATAGCTGCTCGCTAGCCAGGCAATTGGAAAAAATAGGCTTAACGAATTAACTTTTATNGGAGGTGATCCACCCACGACCATACGCTATATTCGCGGGCTCGTTGCGGACAAACTGCCAGCCATAATACAAAATGACCCGTATATTTTCTTCTCAGTTGACACTTAAATACTCAATCTTGGCGTCGTAATCCGCCATTTTTTTTACACAATGCGTATAGCTGCTCGCTAGCCAGGCAATTGGAAAAAATAGGCTTAACGAATTAACTTTTATTTTTAAAACAAATGCCAAAAGTTCCCGGTCGAGAAACCGCCAGACCCAAGGTTGACTAATGAAGAAAAGTAGTGCACTATATCGGCCTTTGCTATCTCAGAACATCGCGCTACGCCACTGACTCTGCCATCGCACGAAGACAAACTTACGTGAATTTTAGTGGAGTATGGAGTAAATAATAATAATTCAAAATATTAATTTTGCACTGTGTAAAGAATGTTCTTTCTGAATAAAATCTTAAATAGCACAAATAACCCCCCTCCACCTTCTAACCTACTCTCTCTTGCAGCTATGTTGTCTGAAGGAGTTATAGTCACGACAAAAAATAAAACATCGCAGTTTTCATAACGTGTCTTTGTCAGTACTATTTCCTGCACGACACGAACACGATATGTACTAGTGTTGTGGGAATACTCGCTTTCNCGCAGCTGTGTTGTCTGAAGGAGTTATAGTCGCGACAAAAAATAAAACATCGCAGTTTCCTAACGTGTCTTTGTCAGTACTATTTCCTGCACGACACGAACACGATATGTACTAGTGTTGTGGGAATACTCGCTTTCATTTAAATATGTTCGCGTCTTATGTGTTCGAAATGTCACCGGGATCTATGCTAACGGCCGTTTGTTTCCGTTGGCATTGCTTGTAGTGACACGAAGAACGTAAAGTGACTCACTGCTGTAAGTGACCGGTTACACAAGAGGATTGCATAGGCCTCTATTTATATTACAACCTCACATTTTCAAAATTAATAATTTCAGCTTGAAATTTACAGTTAGTTATTTACGATACTAACGATATGAAAAAATCACGTAATTTTTTTTGTAAAATATAGGTTTTTCGTAAAAAAAAAAAAATTCTTGTAATGAGTCCCTGTGCAGCACAAAATATTCTATATGTATGAAAAGCAGTTTAAATAATATAATTTGCAAATTTAAAACTGAATATAACTGTTTCATTAAGATTTTTAAAACTGACGTTCGACATAAAATTTGGCCTCTAACAAAAATTAATTTTACGTGATTCGAATGTAGTAATTGGTAACATAAAATTGATTTTCGGCCCTGGCAAAATTTTTGTGAGCCTATTATTTCGTACACCAGGCCTGTGTTGCAGAGTTCACCGCTTGCATCCTCTCAAGCTGCGTCATTTTCAGGCGATGTAACAGCAACTAATGTACTAGTCCTATGTCCGAACTAGCAATTTACTCTGAAGTTAGTCAACTTTCATCGCCATGATTTTTGAATAACCTCGACCATCGCTTTTTGAGTAACTTTTATTTTTTAATCGATTGTGGCTCTTGTATTGTATTTTTGTATAGTAGATCTTATGAGGACATCATGAAGGCCGCCTTTGATGGCCGTAGGACTCTTACTGCTCGTCCTTGTTCTGGTTTTGGAAATTGGTCAAACATCTCGATGGAACAGAAGCTCATCTCCATGGCTGTGTGGCCACGATGAGGAACCCTACGACATAACTTGTTAGCACGCATCGAGGCTGTTTGTTGAGCAGCATTTTCTGTAGAGGATGTGGTGGACGGTGGCGCTGGTCAGCGGGGATCTCCCGCTCTTGCATTCCGACGCTGCTCCATACTCACCTCGCTTTACCCACATCGGTTCTCAAGACCTTGATGTTAAGAGCCGTCCAAACCTCTTCACTCACTCGCCGTAATATATACTTACACGGTGTCATAAATTACGAATACAGGGTCTGCATATTGTATGTTATATGAGAAGGAAGATTAACGGTAGTTGTATGATTGTATTGGACAGGTTATACAAAGAGTTAACAGCATGTATGTCATAGCCATCAGCTCCTGAAAATTAATTTGCTGTAGACTTGGCAATGTGTAAACATTTTGTAATGGATCATCAAGCTATCTTATTAGGTTCTCCTGAGTTTCGTTCGAAGTGAATGGTCAACGCACCCCATTCCCTCCCTGCAAAGCCGGTGATCTAATTGTTGTACGCCGTTCCTAATGAGACCATAATAATAGCCTTGCATAATAAGTACAAAAATCAGTTCAGTTTTCATTTCATTAGACAAGACTGACTTCCGCCCCAAGATAATGGAAGCAGCAGCCCCAGGGTGTACAGAGCGACGGGCAAGCCTTGAAGAGCTGCTCTAGGCACCGGGAAGGACATCACCGCCTTTATCTCTTACATGGATTGTATTGCCTGCGTCTGATTGTATTTGTCCAAGTAAAATATTTGCTGTTTTGTTCTCTACAAAGTTGGAGTTGTTTCTGTGGCATTTGCAACACAAAATGGAAGAACCCTTACAGTGGTTACAATATGGACATGATTCACGTTTGCCAAACCTCGGGACTCGTGTTCTGTCTCACTGAACACCTGCGCCCTCGCCTCTACTCACCAGGCGCTCAGCTGGCGGCAGTCTTTCCCTCAGCGACTCGCATCAACGGCTATTTGATCGCTAAATGCTCTTTCACGCGATTACATTTTTTCTTGAAATTACCTTCAATGTTTATTGAATTTAATTCAATCAATAATATATGACGTCATACGAACGTCATAATCGCGGCCATTTTTTTTTCAATATCTTGAGTTTCTCGATTTCCTTTAATAATTTCGTTTTAAACATGTTTTATATTTTCTTAAATCCAAAATTTCACTCGCCGATCACATATTTTCTTACAATATTAATGTTAGTAATATGTTAACATAGTTGCGTGCACACGTTTAAAGTTGTTTCAAAATAAGGACGCATATATTTAAATACATGTACCATAATATGAAGGAAATCTGTTGCTGTTAAACCACAATTATGTTCGCGTCGTGCACGAGTCGCAGATACTTCAGAAAGTTTACTTCCGTTATTTTTTAAACTGGTTTCATAAAAAAGTTTGTGATACATTTTTGTATGGAAGCTTGAAAGCTAATTGATTGCAATTCATTGAAGGGAAAATTAATTGATCTTATAGTTCAATAAATATAATTCAATAGATATTTGATCGTGTGAAGTGGCCTTAACCCTGTATTTTTATGGCATAATAATAAAGACAAAACTATGATGCGTGTCTAAAGACAGCGCTGAAGTTTTGCTTTACAAAATATAGCGGCTAAAACGGATTCTGAAAAACCCCGTTTTAACCATTTTCACGTCCAAGAATAACCCTTGGAGTTGAAATGAGAACTCGAAATTTGTGTTTGGGCACGAAATGTGTTTAAATACTTGTCTTGTTGAGAGCGTGACAAGGCACGTCATACTCCGGCCAGGCGGAGCCCTCAACTGTCGCTCCATGCTGTCGAACACAGCTGTGCTGTCCCTGGGACGTGCAAACATAACACTAAGCAGGAACAATTATATGTGCAACAAGTTAGCTTAATACTGATTTCAATATTTATCTCACGAATTGTTTTGTAGAGGAAAAATATACGTCAGAGAGTTAAACATTGGGAAAATTACCGGTTAAGTTCATATTTGACACTCGTATCATTCAGAAAACTATGAACTTGCGTGGATACTTATAAGTAGCCTAACAGCTAAATATATATAAGTTTATGAAATTAAATATTTGGTCCGATAATCACTAATAAACCATTAATTGTGGAGTGGAGAGATTTTGGTGGCTCTTAACATCGGGGTCTTCAGAGCCGACGAGGGTCAAGTGAGGTGAGCGTGGAGTGACACCTGAATGCAAGAGCGGGTGCAACGGGAGATCCTTGAGAAGACCCGCCGACCAGCGGCATCGTCCGGCACGACTCCCATGTGCCAATGGAGCGACCCCGCCGGGAATTGAAACCGGTTCGTCCAGGCAGAAGGCGAGCGCACTTGTCGCTACACCACCGCAGCCTCTTACATTGGGAATAAACTTCTTGCTTAGTAGTAGTCTGATTTGACATTAATTTTATTTCCATTTGCCTTGCGTCATGCTCGGCACTGAAAAAAAGATTTTGTTATTGACTACAAAAACTATTTGGTTGGGGCTTTCCAAGGCGAAATTGTTCTGTTGGTAAAAGAGAGAGTAGATTGACAAGTAATAAAACTATTTAGTGCTCACTTACATATCAGTTTATTGAAGAGAAAAACAACGTTCATTAGCGGCCACGAAATATTCAGTTGGCAGCAACAGCATTCATGTTATTCACAGTATAACATCTTGTTGCGACTGCAAAACTACAACCTGTTATGAGCTGACTCCACTCATAAAAGAACATGAAAAGGAATGATAGTAATTTGTAGAATGGTAACCTAAGAAGAAGATGGCTTACAGAAAGAGTAAATAAAGTATTTAATTTTCATCTCCAGAAGTTATACACAGAAGAGCCAAAAAACTGGTACACCTGCCTAATATCGTGTAGGGCCCCCGCGAGAACGCAGAAGTGCCGCAAGATGACGTGGCATGGACTCGAATAATGTCTGAAGGTATGCAGGAGGCAATTCACACCATGAATCCTGCAGGGCAGTCCACAAATCCATACGAGTGTGAGGCGGTGGAGATCTCTTCTGAACAAAACGTTGCAAGACATCCCAGATATGCTCAATAATGTTCATGTCTGGTGATTTAGGTGGCCAATGGAAGTGTCTAAAGTCAGAAGAGTGTTCCTGGAGCCACCCGGTAGCAACTCTCGACGTGTGGGGTGTCGCATTGTCCTGCTGGAATTGTCCACGTCCGTCGGAATGCACAATGGACATGAATGGGTGCAGGTGATCGGACAGGATGCATACGTATCTGTCACCTGTCAGAGTCGTATCTAGACGTATCAGGCATTCCATTTCCCGCCAACTGCACACGCCCCATACTATAACAGAGTATCCACCAGCTTGAACAGTCCCCCTGTTGACATGTAGGATCATGTATGGATTCATGAGGATGTCTTCATATCCGTACACGTCCATCCGCCCGATACAATTGGAAACGAGACTCGTCAGACCAGGCAACGTGTTTCCAGTCATCAATAGTCCAATGGTGGTGTTGGTGGGCCCAGGCGAGGCGTAATGCTTTGCGTTGTGCAGTCAAGAACGGTACACGAGTGGGCCTTCGGCTCCGAAAGCCCATATCAATAATGGTCCGTTGAATAGTTCGCACGCTGGCACTTGTTGATGCCCCAGCATTGAAATCTGCGCCAATTTGAGAAAGGGGGTTGCACGTCCGTTGCGTTTAATGATTCTCGTCATTCGTCGCTTGTCCCGTTTGTTCACGATCTTTTTCCGGCCGCAGCGATGGCGAAGATTTGATGTTTTACTGGATTCCTGATATTCACGGTACACTCGTGAAATTGTCGTATGCGAAAATCCATATTTTATCGCTACCTCGGAGATGCTATGTCCCATCTCTCGTGCGCCGACTATAACACCACGTTCAAACTCACTTAAATCTTGATAACCTGCCATTGTAGCAGCAGTAACCGATCTAGCAACTTTGCCAGACGCTTGTTGTCTTATAAAGGCGCTGCCGACTGCAACGCGTTACTCTAATTGGTTCCATACCTCTGTTATTTACATATGCACGCCTATACCAGTTTTTTTTTGGCTCTTCAGTGTAGTTCGAAGAGATACTTTGTGATATGTCGGGGGAGATTTGAATGTCGGTTGAAGTCCATGTTAAAATTGAAAACAGTGCAGGAAGTATGGCTATTGAGAAAATACTGTGGTAAATTAATATGGTATCTGTATTGTAGTTGAGCCGCACCCCAATCAGAATTAACTGTCTCCGATACTGACCGTCCGTGATTCGCGGGCAGACAGATAAGACGTGTAACAATTCAAATGATCCAATCACTGAATGGTTCTGAACTAAAGTGTTTTGGAACAGACCTTGTCCTGAAATCTTTTCGCGAAAAACAGGTGCTTCTACCTGTATGTGCTGATTGTTTCTCTGAATAAGTCTTAAATAGCATCGTTAATGTTTACAAGGCATCCCTTCATACTTAACTGACACACCACCTCTGGTCACCAGACATCATCAAAAGCGCCATTCAACATTCAGGATAAACTTCCCTTTGCTATTTCGGTCATATTTCATCACAACATGAAGGGCAAACGCAAATACTTTGCCCTTACAAAGACCATAATGTTTCTCGTGCAGTGTGCCTTCTGCAGCAAGTGATGCAGCAAACAGCCATGCTGTTCATTAAGTATCGTGCACCTTTCAGCTGCAAGGCCAACTTTGAATTTGTTGAACGGTTACATTTCCCTCAATAGGAGAATTCTAATATACTTTTTTCTAAGGGCGAGGGGACAAATTAATAATGAGATCTTTATACATTGAAAGCTTATTACAGTCTGAGCTCCTATGGAACAAAACCTGGAGATTGTGTACAGCCTCCATCAAATATTGTTATGTATATTCAGAAGCAATACATTTTTGTGATACTTTATTCATTTCTTGCCTCTTTCTCTCATGCACTTTGCTCTCTTTAGTCTGAGTGTCATCTGGCAACAATGTCTAGAGCAAAAACCTTGGCAAAGGTGTATTGTTCCTAAATTTAGTGACACCAATTTATAAACGATTCCAAAATGGCTCTCATTCTCTATTTGGGACACGAAATCAAACCATAACTTGGTATTTCCTAACATAGCTTGACTTAAGTAGTTATATTTTTTAATTTCCACCCTCGTGAGATTCTTGCAATTTCTTCTGCTCTACACACTAATGCCTCTTTTCTCTTCTGAGCACTCTCCTTTTTTCCTCGATCTCTGTCCTAAAAGGATATATTAGGAAGCAATTCCAAATTTTCTGCAGAATTTCAGTGCACTTGCTTCAATATAAAGAAAACCTTTCTGCATGCAATCTTCCTTTATTACTCCTCTGTTTTGTCTTAACCTTCTTAACAGAACCAGTTTAAAGCTCTGGTCTTTTTTCATTCTTGTATCTTAATTGTATTCGACATCAGGATGCGGGATTCGCACTTCTGTTCGTCTTTATAGTGCTCTGAATCATTATAAGCTAGTGAATACTGCATTTTCTTAATCACTCTTAAACATTAAAGCGAGTGGCTTCTATGTTTCTCACTACCATGTCCTGGAGAAACGTAAGTATGATGTTGGCTCTTCTATATTTGCCACATTCAAATAATTTGTTATGAGGACTTAACTTGTTCTTCAGCTTCATGAATTTCAGGCGAGTGCCAGGGTTCGGACTTAGCATTTATAACCGCACAAGTTATTACAGACTTATCATTCAGTACCTACAAAGTGATATGCATCTATCTCTTTGAGCTTCGTCTTCTAACAGAAAGTATGAGGACAGTAACAAACATTTTATTTCCAAACTTTCTAGTTACATGCGAAAATATGTGTTCCACGCATGAAGCATCATGATATTCATAGTAATATCTCTCGTCAGTACTCCATCTTTGGGAATGTCATCCTTTGTAAATTCAGATCTACAGCCTTATAGAACAGAACATATAGTTATTGAAAAAGAAACGCATAAACTTATATTCCACTACTTTTCTGTTAAACTCGGAGATGGTAATTACTGATCTCTGAAAATTCACTTGACCACATTTTATCACATTATAGGCCATAAATAATTATGTTGATTTCCGCCGAAATGTTTTCTGGAATGTGGGAAATTCTTTTAAAGTCTCCACTACCCCAGGTTTTACTTTTTAAAGTTAGAGTGAGTGAGTGAGTGTGTGAGTGTGAAGAGATTTGAGCGGCTCTTGACAGCGAGGTATTAAGAGCCGATGAGGGTGATTGAGGTGAGTATGGAGAAGCGCTGAATTTAAAGGGCGGGGGAAACGGGATATCCCCGAGAAAACCCTCCGACCGTCATCGTCCGGCACTATTCCCACTTGCGAAAATCTGGTGACCCAGCCGGGGATTGAATCTGGTTTGCCTTGACGAGAGGCGAACAGGCTAACCACTCAGCCGCCGTGGCTCCTTTTTAAGTTAGAAATTTCTCCTTGAACTGCTTATCTTTCTCTTTGATAAAGTTTTCAAGGATAAATTCCCTTTTCTGCACACCTGTAACACACATCTGAGTTGTATTTCTTTGTTACATGTACCCACTGTGGACATTTTAATAGGGTCACATACAAGCACCACATTGACATTGTCGTTGCCCATACTTAGTCGATGGCTTGTATTCATATTCCTTTTAAATATCTATGTTCACACATCTCCACACATCTGGAGTTTGTGGCTCAAATATGGTATCTACTAGGTCTTCATTATCATCTGATCAAAGTACTTTCAGGTATGTCTAATTTGAAACCTTGCATTTGGTGTTGGTGTAACTCTTCAGTTTTTCTAAGGTCCTAAGGTTTTTAACTTTAGTTATGACTCCATTTTTTTTTATTTGTCCGGCATAACGGATTCTCCATTCTTCATTTTTTGGGATTACTCTTTTCTATACAATTAGTTTATTTCTGTAATGGTTTACCCTACCTTTGAGGGTAGACTAGTACCACTTTGTTTGGCGACATGGGTTTGATAAAGTGACAGATTAAAATCGACACACAAGTGTGTTACCATTACTTTATAAGTGTGTTACCATTACTTTATAAATGTGTTACCATTACTTTATAAGTGTGTTACCATTACTTTGTAAGTGCTATAATGTATTTGTGTTAACCATTAAATAACAAGTTACTATTACTTCGTAAGAGAGTAGGAATGGTTGAGTTGTCTTCCATGCATCCACAGTAAATTCTTGCTGCATGTGTTAAGGAAAACATTAAATATATAATGAAACTATTAAATTCTAATGGTAATGGTGCTCACCATTCTAAAAATTGATTAAAATATTCGATTGCATGGTTAGCAATTAAAACAAATTACAGTGTAGTGAAACTAATTCAATAGTGGTTTGAAGTCTAACATGCTGACAGTTTACAATTACTCGTGCTGTCGGTTTAGCAATTACTAGACTCTGTTAGACTTCTTGTTTTTAATTAAGTACTTCTGAAAATCCTCCTTGCTCATTTCGTATCCTTGAACTTTGTACATTCAATATTGCTTTATTCGCGAGTCGAAGTTGGTAACAACGTACATAAAATACCAATGCTCTAATTCTCATTCGTATGTGCATAAAAATTAAAGTAAAAACAAATAAATGTTGTGTCCCCAAAATTAGTAATGTAGCTCTAAATACGACGGCGAAGCCGGCGGGCCACGATGGAAGTTTCCTTCGCAGATTCATGCAAGACTGCGTGGCCGCTGGTATGGATTGTTGCAGAGAGCATTTAGCAGACTGCTGACTATTTTCATGGACTTTTCGTAATTGGTGGCATGCAGTTTTCCGTGGAAGGCTTACTACAAGGTAGAAATGTAAGCCAATCAGAGCGCGGAGGTGCATGGCATTGACGATAGTTGTATTTTACTTGATTTTGTTTTGTGAATGAGCAGTAAGGACATTAAACAAGAATATGCAGTAAATAAAATACAGCGAGATTGTGGTCTACTGTTGCTGTAACATCATCATATGAAAAATAAGGCGAGCGTCTGTCTTCAACACAAAAAGTACACTTATATCTAAATGGTTTAACTCCGTGCAGTAATGGATAGTGCGGAAACCGCGAGGGAATTCAGCCCGAACCACAGTTTCAGAAGAAAAATCAAAACAAATACGCACTCCTTAACTCGCCGTGGCAATAAGTACTGTGTGACAGGTTATTCCAAATGAAACTCCATATCTACTTCATTGCATGCAGGTTCGGACAGCAGGTCTCGTAGAAGATTCCGCTCCAGCTTTTAGGGAGCATTGTATCTTGGCGTACGGGCTCAAGGTGGGAACTAATTCATCTACGTGGCTGCCAACTTAAGAGGGAGGTATCGTCGCCATTTTGAATCTATGTATATTCATCCATTACTTAATTTGCAGGTTTAGTATTTAAAAGTCAAGCTTGTGAATTCACAGGGGACATACTTACACTTAACTTAGAAATCCTTTTCTACTACTACTCGTTTCACATTTATAACTCTAATCAAAGTTTACATCATAATGTAATAATTTGTCTCACATGGGAAAATGCGGATATAAAAGAAACCATACGAAGTTCTAAATTTCTTCTAGGTAGTCCTGTAGGCAATGTCCGGACATGAAGTTTGATTACGAAGATGTGCAAAGACAATCCAGGATGGCAGGGGTACTACGACTTGAACTGTGTGTTATGTCGTGTCAGCCAGAGGCAGGGAGACGTGCCAGAGGGAGATTAGTGAGATGCTGCAGGAGTGCATGACGACTGCAGAGTGGTGAGTGACGTGTGTGTGTGTCTTGTGTTGACAGGTGCAGCGACATGACCGTCACATACACGGCAGAGGTGGCCACATGCAGCGGCCTCGGCTGCTTCTGGAAGCTTCTCTTCAGGTATGTCGTCCTTCTGCCACCGCAGTGAATCTCTCCGCTCCGCAGGGAGCCGCGGTACCACAGCGGCTAGAGCACTGGCCTCATACCAAGGCGAACCGGGTTCGAGTCCCGGTGGGAATTGTGATGGGCGATGCCACTTGTGGGCTAGTTTTCTTGGGAATATCCCTTTCTCCCGCCATTTCATTCCTGCGCAGCTGCATACTCAACTCATTTCACTCTCACCGGCTCTCAAAACCTCGATGTTAAGAGCTGGACTTCACTCATTCATTCTTTACGCAAATTACACCTGAGAATGATAACACCTTATAAAGTAGGAGTTAAGTACTTAAATCATTAAATATAGACCCAGATCTGTGTAACGCCACAATTATGCTAGTAAAATAAAGAAAAGCAAGATACAATACGACTGTGAGCTAATGGATCTAGATTCCAGCAAAATAACAAACGCTACCCATCCAAATTATAGAGCATTCCTAGACTAGCAGTAAAACTGTTATAATTATTACTTACCTGAATAAAACCGGGATGACAGAGTCCTTTGTTTTAAAACTTCCTCCAAACAGTCAATATGAAAATAGCATTGCAAAATTTTAACAAACACAGCATGGTGCCTAAATAGGTAGGATCATAGGAGGTAGGCTCTGTAGGAAATAGCACCACGACATATACACTGTTGTTTGTGAAAATTGCAACACGCAGAATAAAAACTCAGAGGATATGTAGAATAGTGTGCCAACAACAAGTGATTACGATTGCAGAGATGGTCCAGCAGCATCCTCTCCTGTGCGACCGGGAAGGTCCGTGTTACACCAACCTCAGATTACGATTGCAGAGATGGTCCAGCAGCATCCTCTCCTGTGCGACCGGGAAGGTCCGTGTTACACCAACCTCAGTCGGCGAAGAGCCGTCAAACGAAGTGAAAGTAAATTCAAATATGCCTCGTCGACGTCAAATGGTGCCATATCAGCATGTGAGTGAGTTCGAACGGGGCAGAATGATCGGTTTCCGGGAAACTGGTTTGCCATACCGCGACATTTCAGCTCGTACAGAGTATGCTGCTACGACAGTGATGCGTGCGTGGCACCAGTGGATATAAGAGGGTCGTACGCAGTGACGAGTGGGTACTGGACCACGCAATGTGACCACAGCACGGGATGACCGCCATCTTGTCCGTACGGCCGTAACGGACCTTACAGCCTCGCCCACAGTGTTGCTTGACACTGGAGCACTGCAACGGGTCTGGGCCTGTCTGTATCAACGGTTCGACGCCGTCTTTTGCGGGCTGGACTGGTGGCACGCATGCTATTGCGTCGGCTTTTATTGTCCAGAAACCACAAACGCCTCAGACTGCAATGGGCACATGGACGCCGTCGCTGGCGTGCTGAGTTGCAGAATTTTGTGATTTCGGATGGGTCCCGCTTCAACCTTCCCTACAGTGATGGCCGCATACGTGTTAGACGCTACCATGGTGACCTCAATCTTGCAGTCTGCATTGTGTAGCGCCATAGCGGACAAACGCCAAGTGTGATGGTTTGGGGAGCCATTGAATACACCATGCGATCTCGACTCCTGCGTATTGAGGACAATCTGAACAGCAACCACTACATCAGGGAGGGTTTAGAGCCCAAAGTACTGCCTCTCCTTCAGGTGACTCCACATGCCATATTCCAGCAGGACAATACCCACCCACAAGTAGCGAGGAATGTGCAAGTCTTCTTCAATGAATGACGGGTACCACTGATTCCCTGGCTTGCACATTCGCCTGACATGTCGCCCATCGAATATGTCTAGGATATGGTTGGTCGGTNGTACCACTGATTCCCTGGCTTGCACATTCGCCTGACATGTCGCCCATCGAATATGTCTAGGATATGGTTGGTCGGTGACTTGTTCGTCACGGACCTCCAGCAACCACTGTTGATGATTTGTGAACTCGCATACAAACCGTGTGGATGGAGATTCCTCAGGAACATATCCAGGTCCTCTTTGATTCCAAGCCACGACGTTTAGGGGCTCTGATTTCAGCATGTGGGGGTTTCACACCATACTGAATTCTCAAGGNTTTGATTCCAAGCCACGACGTTTAGGGGCTCTGATTTCAGCATGTGGGGGTTTCACACCATACTGAATTCTCAAGGATAGAGATCATGGACAGTTCTGTAATCCTAATCAATTGTGTATTGTCATGTACGTAATGTGTGGTATAATGTTCATTTTAATTACATGTATCCTTCGTAGTGTTGCATTTTTCACACACGTTAATGCATTATCTTTCAGAGTTTTTAAATAAAAAAGTGATACTTTGTAACGCGGTAGATATTCGTAACGCCCACTTCATTGTATGAAGTACAGCGCTGGAACATGTACGGACACTGTAGAATATGCATGCAACACCGCCTGTGATACACAATGTATCCAATTATGTCCTCGACAGTTGTGCCAGTTGTGTAGCACAACTGTTCCTTCACATGACGCTCACAGGACAAATTCCATGGGTTCAATCAAGTGAAGATATTACAACAGCCCCGCAATAAGACCTCGTCCAATCTCCATGTCTTAACTGCTTTTCACATTGTTTAGGGTGCCCGTCTTTGGCCTAAACAGTCGAAAATGTAAGTTAGGCGAAACCTTTGCTAGAAATCGAAGTAAATATGCTGTTTCTTTGGCTGAACACTTCGTAGGCTCACTGATCGTATGATGAGAAACCTGTTGTGGAAGTTGCGGTGTCTCTANGTTTCTTTGGCTGAACACTTCGTAGGCTCACTGATCGTATGATGAGAAACCTGTTGTGGAAGTTGCGGTGTCTCTGAATGTTGAGCTAATAACTTTTAAGCTAAAGGCCAGGTATGTCGATCGCCGCTATCCTCTTGTCAATAATGTGAAGAAGCATCATCATCATCAGTGCTGTAACAGTTTCAAATTACAGACCACAATNGCTATCCTCTTGTCAATAATGTGAAGAAGCATCATCATCATCAGTGCTGTAACAGTTTCAAATTACAGACCACAATTTCAAAAGGCTACTGGAAATTAGCGGGGAAAAGGTACACTCTTAATCTGAATCGGCAAGAATTCCACTGTTTAAATCAGTTAATATAACCTGACTTATTCAACAATTACTTTGGTCAATTTAACTGATGAATTAGCGAAAACTGCCAGTTTCCCTTCACTTATAGATTCAGTGATATTTCTACTGATTCATAAACTATTTCACTTGCTATTTTTCAGTGATTTGTTTTTTGAATAACGGATATATTAAACAACGTGTATCAAATGAAACAACAACGCATAACCAAATAAATCCAATAAAAATTTTTTTTATGTCAGTTTCATTTTTTATAATACCATTTTACGATGCAGCATGAACATTTCAGTCTTTCGTCCCGTTTTTAAGTATTTAATTTCGTTTACATGTAATCATCATAGCAATCAGTTAGAGGGTTTAAACTAAATTAAATGTGGTGAGGTGAGTGCATCCCTATACGTACTATTTGTTTCAATAATCCTTATGTTACGAGAATACAGGCATGCAATTTAAAGCTACATATTTTCGATAAATAAATATAATACATATATTTTCCCTTCTTCGTAGTCAACGTTGGCTTGGTAGTTCGATTGCTAAGAACCCTGCACACCGTATGTTTTTTTTTTTACTTTTTAAAATTACGTTTAATTGCATATTTTAAACTGTGACTATAGGAAACGTGTTTATTTCTCGTAATGATTCTAATAAAATTCAATCAAAACCTGAAATTCTAAGCATACAGTTGGCTGTCACTTATTAAATCAGTGAAATTGTTTCACTGAAACAACCATTGGTTTTCCACCGATTCTAAGTGGAGCGATTTTCGCTGTTTCAGTAGTTGTATTTGACTGCGAATCAGTGGTTTTCCACTGATTCGAATTTTCTGTATTCGGGAATATCTGATTACGGGCGTACCCACACTACGTTATATAGCCGAGCGATATTTGCAGAATGTGAAAGTAAATTATGAAAAGTTACTTTAGAACAGGGTGATCAGATTTTCAATGCATGATGCAGGACACTTGTCAAATGTTATGTGATAATAATAAAAAGCGAGAGGTTAACTTCCAGGCATAATAGTTCTGTAAATACAAGGTAATACAATTCAAAAATGAAAAATGATAAGTTACACACAATAACTATATGGATGTAAATAAACAACGTTAAATTTGTAAGTTAACAAACACTAGAAGATCATTCTTACATTTCTTTCTTTGACGNTGGATGTAAATAAACAACGTTAAATTTGTAAGTTAACAAACACTAGAAGATCATTCTTACATTTCTTTCTTTGACGTACACATATCTTTCACTTGAATCAATGAAAGTCGAAAAACTGTTCTTTTGTAAAATCAGTTTATAAAACTCATCGCGCGTGTAACTTAAACTACGAAGACAAATAGAACATGTTAACATTTATCTTTATTTGACCATTTAAACCTTTAAATAATGTCATTGGTTACAGCGCTATGGGTATATGGTTGTCTGTATGTAAAAAAATAGTACTTTTCGTAGAACCCTCTGCTAAAGTAGTATATTCCATTACTTTANTGGATGTAAATAAACAACGTTAAATTTGTAAGTTAACAAACACTAGAAGATCATTCTTACATTTCTTTCTTTGACATACACATATCTTTCACTTGAATCAATGAAAGTCGAAAAACTGTTCTTTTGTAAAATCAGTTTATAAAACTCATCGCGCGTGTAACTTAAACTACGAAGACAAATAGAACATGTTAACATTTATCTTTATTTGACCATTTAAACCTTAAAATAATGTCATTGGTTACAGCGCTATGGGGACACAAAATCATATAAAATTTATATGGTTGTCTGTATGTAAAAAAATAGTACTTTTCGTAGAACCCTCTGCTAAAGTAGTATATTCCATTACTTTANTATATGGTTGTCTGTATGTAAAAAAATAGTACTTTTCGTAGAACCCTCTGCTAAAGTAGTATATTCCATTACTTTATTTGTCTTCTCGCATCCTGCAGGACAAGGTCTCTGCTAAAGGCAGCACGCCTCGTCCCCTGACTTCAGCTGCAGTTGGTCGATGCTGTCACGCCACATTTGTTGCGAGTCTGACACTTAAGTGCATCGATTGGCGGAGTGAAAACTAAAATATGTCAATAAATATCCTGAACTTACCTACAACAAATTAATTTCCTTCCGTGCATTTCGTTGAACTCTTTTGCGAAAGAGTTCTTCAATATTTTTAAGTTGACAACAAAACTAATTATTTTGGCTCCAGTTACTAAAGAAAATGTAGTTAGTTGTAAGGTACTGGAGAAGTTGTAGGCCATTAGAAGAGGCGTGGATAGATGATAACAGCCTTGGACCCGAGCGAGTAGCATTTTAGGTACTAAACATTACGATACTAAAATAATTATTTTGGAGGTTGCAATAAAGCTATGTGTACCCAATGAACCTAGACGTAATGGGATGGGGATACAATGTGCCCTTGATCTCTCCCCGGCTCCTGCGCCTAGAGTTCAACATGCTGGACCACGTGCAATCTTCCTGTAACTCTGGCAGAATTGAGACTCGTGGGAAAACTAGCACACGTTCATGATTCGACTATGTATGTCACATGTCTGACTCCGATTGGCTCCAAGGAAGACCTTGGCATACATACTCCTCCCTAGTATATGTTGGTTAGCACTCCATTAGTGTCAACTGTCTGAGCAGACAATGGACTCACGACTGGAAAGGAATTCAGTCTTGTTTACTTCTCGGGTACAGTGTTGATGTTTGTTACCCTTGCATTACTGAACTGTTTCCTCGGAAATATACAGGCTGGGTATAAAAGAATACCCCAACTTTAAAAGTTTAAAATATCATAACCAAACAACCTACAACCTTGATTGACCAATCAAATGAACCGCGGAACTGTGAAGATTGTTTACCATACATTCATGATGTTCAATGTGACCACCACGAGCGGCCCGAATGACATCTNAACCGTGAAGTTTGTTTACCATACATTCATAAATGTTCAATGTGACCACCACGAGCGGCCCGAATGACATCTACGCGATAATCAAACTCGTTCCACACTCTTGTCAGCATGTCCAGTGTTACGGTTTGCATGGCGTCCGTAATTATCGTTTTGAGGTCGTCAATGTTAGCCGGCAATGGTAGACGAAAAACTTGATCCTTTATGTGCCCCCATAGAATAAAAATCGCACGGGGTAAGAAGNCATAGAAAAAAAATCGCACGGGGTGAGATGGTGAGATCCAGGCTTCTTGGGGGCCAGTGATGAAGAGCCTGGTCACCAGCTGCTCCTCGACCAATCCAGCGTTGCGGCAACGTCTTGTTCAGGTATCCGCGAACAGCTAGGTGCCAACGGGTGGCACACCATCCTGCTGGAAAATGAAGTCCCCCGCCGCCTCTTCTAACTGAGGAAACAACCACTCTGTAAGCATGCCCAAATAAGGGATTCCAATAATAGTGGGCTCGTGAAAACAGAAAGGGCCGAAATTAGTGTCTTTGGATACAGCGCAAAACACGTTCACTTTGGGGGAAGCGCGCTCGTGTTCGGTGGTTTCATGTGGAGGCTCCTGACCCCATATCCGCACGTTGTGCCGGTTCACCTTACCATTTGTATGGAACGTCGCTTCATAGTTAAAAACCAGCTTAGACATAAAGGCATCGTCTACCTCGTTCTGGGCAAGAACGAACGTGCAGAAATCAGGTCTCAGTTCTTTATCCCTTTCGGTAAGAGCCTGTACAATCTGTAACCTGTGTGATTTGTACTGCAATCGCTTTCGCAACACTGTCAATGCCGTCTATTGAGGGATTTGCATTTCCCGCCTAGCTTGTCGAGTTGATTTTCTCGGACAGCAAACGAACGCTTGTGTAATCTGTTGCTTATTCTCTTCGGACACACGCGGCCACCCGGAACTTTTACCTTTGCAAAGGCACCCTGTGTCACGGAACTGACGAAACCAACGTACGATAATCCACCTATCGGGAGGACGACGTCCGTATTTGCAAGAATTGTAATCCACTTACTCACGACCCTGGTCTCACTGCTTAACGAATCACTACGCCTCAACATATCGACATTCATTCCAAATCGGTAACAAGGCATGTTTATGCCTGCTGGTAGCTACGTGTGGACAACGCCTGATTCTTATGCCACATGTAGGTTAGTTTGCATTCACCTCAGATACTCTTACATACACCTTTAAACATACAAATGCTGATATTTTGAAAACGGTTGGTCTTAGAGAGTGCCAACCCGACGACAGTTTTTGTTGCTTTTTTACATTCTCATTAACATGCCATATGTAAACGTGCATTGCATCTCAGGGTTTCGAAAATAACTACCAAAATATGGTGATGAATCCCAAGTAGGTAGGGATGGGGTTGTAATGTTTCCACCACACTCATAACAGGTTGAAGGTCTCCCTTTCCTGTAACACTGTTCGAATTTGTGTTCTAGTAGTGTATAATAGGGCATTCGAACACAGGTTCATGACAGGGAGGAAGGGAGGAGGAATGCAAGAGCAGGAGGAATGCATTTGCAGGAGAAGGAATGCATCCGCAGGAGGTCGGCCATGTTGGCGGCCATTTTGGCAGCAAGTTGGCGGCCATGTTGCCAGCTAGTACATTCTAGAACATTCGATCCCATGACGGCCATTTTGCCAGGCAGTAAATTAAAAGTTATGTAAAAAGTTATGTAAAAATTTTATTAAATTAAAAAAAAAATGTATTGGATGAGGCATACAATAACATGGCGGCCATTTTGCCAGCCAGTGCAAGTAGGATAGTACAAGTTGGCGGCCATTTTGCTAGCCAGTAAATTAAAACTTATGTAAAGAATTTATTAAAAATTATTGGTAGCCATATTGGATGAGGCATGCAATAACATGTCGGCCATGTTGCCAACCAGTACAAGTAGACGGCCATTTTGCTAGCCAGTAAATTAAAACTTATGTAAAAAATTTATTAAAAATTATTGGTAGCCATATTGGATGAGGCATGCAATAACATGTCGGCCATGTTGCCAACCAGTACAAGTAGGCGGCCATTTTGTAAGCCAGTAAATTAAAAAGTTATGTAAAAACTTATGTAAAAAAATTTATTTAATTTTTTAAATTATCGGTGACCATGTGTGCAGTAAGTACAAGTTGGAGGCAATTTTGCCAGCCAGAAAATTAAAAAATGTATGTGTTATATAAGTATAAAATTTTTTTAAAATTATTGGCGGCCATATTGGATGGTGCCACCCCTTCGTAGCAGCAGCAGCCATGTTGACGTCACCACCTCAGCAGCAGCAG